>PVKH010038508.1:0-11314 GCA_004027955.1 Chaetophractus vellerosus | reverse complement strand
AAGACAATGAGCAGACAACGAGCAGACATCAAGCAAAAATGAGCAGACAAGGAACAAAACAACGAGCTAACAATGAGCAGAGAACAAGCAAAAACAAGCAAGCAGAGAGATGTGGCTCAAGCAGTTGAGTGCCCTCCTCCCACATTCGAGGTCCCGGTTCAGTTCCCAGTGCCTCCTAAAGAAAAAACAAAACAATGAGCAGATGAGAGAAAAACAAACAAACAAACAAAAAACCAAACCAAACCAAACCAAAAACCAAGCAGATGAGCCAAAACAAGCAAACCGATGAGGGAGCCATCTCGGGGGAGGGAGGGTAAGAAAAAGTAGTGTCCAAATCAGTGTTTTTCAAATATGTTCTAAACAACAAACCTTTTTCCCTAAGAAAACTTATGCAGAATATCAACATGAAATATATTCAAGTGTGCCCAAGGTACATACAAGGAACATCTAGAGCCCTAAGAAACAGCTAGAAAATCCTTGATCTAAATCAGAGTAAGTTCCACTTTTTTGTGTATCAGACTGCTTGAGTGGTAAGGTCATTTCTGGTTACCACACTTTAAAGCATCTTTGAAAAGATTGGCCCTACAAAAGAATGATGAAAAGATTTGAAACTGTATCATATAAATAACCATTTGAGGGATAGGTTTTCCTGAAAGAGTAGTGGGCCATGAAACAAGTTTTCTAAATATCCAGAAAAGGGACTAGGACTTGTTCTGTCTCCAGAATGCAGAACTAGAAAAGAGATGGATTGTATGGAAGTTTGGGTGAAATAACTAACAGATTCATTCAAAAGTTCAATAATTTTCAGAGTTAGGTTAATCCCTACCAGTGAAGTTGGTTAGCAGCGACCACTTCAAAGATATTGAGAAATCATTCAATTCATTCACTGATTAGGTTATTGGACTCGAAAACAAATTCCTTTCCAGCTGTCAATAAGCAATAAGGTTTGCTTTTTGTTCTGCTTTCTGCCACTTCCAACCCACTCTGCAGCCTGTAGATACGGTAACTTTTCTCGTTACATCAGTCCTTATTGGCCACAGATAAAAGTCAAAACTCTGTAACCTGGTCCTTCCTGGTCTAGCCACAGGTTTCTCTCAACTAAGTTTTACAATTCCATCATTCAAATTCAGTGCTTCAAACACACAGTTCCCTCTCACTTTGGAGACTTTACACTTGCTGTGTGCTGTCTCAGGTGCTCTCATCTTCACTTTCCCAGCTTTGCCTGATACTCATCCTTTAGTTCATCACTGCCCCTGAATTCTTTCCTGAACGCCCTAGACAGTATTGATTGCTCCTGCCTTGAGTCTCACTCAGCACCCTGGGATTATCCCAAATGTCTCACTGAACTTCAATTACCTGTTGTCTTCTCTGCCAAATCCTTGGGACACAGTAGGTACTCAATGTATAAAGTATGAGTATAAAGAACAAGACAGGTTCAGAAGCTCCCAACATGGTGTGTGGCATGGAGATGAGTAAACTACCATCAGATCATGTCAATCTTCCCTTTCCCCAAACTCCTCCAATGCTGTTTCTTAATCATGGCATCTTATTTCCAAGAGTGTGATTATCTTTTCATGCTGGTGATTGTTTTTAAATAAATATGTAGGAATAACTTGTAGGCCTGGAAACTACCTTCCTCCAGAGAGGTTTTTCATTTGCTTCTATTGGTCATCTACTGGGACCACAGCTTAATCCAAGTCCAAGGCGAGGCATTCCCTGAACCACATGGGTGTAGATGATCAGACCCCAGGGTGCAAGTCTGAATCAGGGCTGGCTTATTCAGTTTACCTTTACTCTGAGGATATATTCCTCTTGGGTTTCAGCTTTATTTTTCTTAACGGGGTGTTGGGGGTGATTTTAGCTTTCTGGGCAACTTCTATGATGTTAAAACAGCAGCTCAGTTGTATAGGTATTTCCTCCCAATTGATAAATGCTTTGAAGACAAAAACAACTCTGAGGGCTGGGCTCACCTCTCTGCTACTAGAAACTGAAGTAATTTTACTGACTCACAAGACCCTGTATCATCTGGCCCCTGGCTTTCATCCCAAACCACCCTGCTTCTTCCCCTGGCTCAATCTGAACCAGACACATGGTCCTCCTTGACAATCTTCATAAAAACTCCTGTCCTAGGGCTTCTGTACTTGCTAACTTTGTGCTTGCCTGAAACACCTCTAAGTAGTTCCCAAATTTTTGACCCACAAGGGTACTTTTTACACACAGCTCATTTCTATGTTTATCAGAAACTGCCATTTATCTGCACCTCTTAGGACTCTTATTACTTTTTATATTGTATATTTTCCTATTATGTCCCTTATTACGTAAGTCCCTTGAAGATACACCTTATCTGCCATCTTGCTTGGCATACGGAGGTGCTCAACAGTATTTGCTTATGGTCATTTTTAAACTTTAATTAGTGTTAGTTTAAGATGGCTCTTCAAATGTATTTAGTCTAAAACAATTTTATTTGTAAATATAATTCAAGCAATTTATTTCACAGGAAAAACAAGGATATGAGAAACACCTATAAAAAGAAGGCAAGCATCAATGAAGAATGATTTAAAACTAATTTTCTCAAACTTTTTGGGATAAGAAGGGTAGGGTGCTCTGGTATAACATTTCCACTCAGATGGTAGTTTGGATGTATGTTCAAAATACCCAGTGTAGCAGTTTGGTAGTTTATGAATTTCAAAAATAGATATAGGATTATGTCTGTAAACTGGTTTGTTCCTCTGGGTATATCAGATTGTATTAAATTCAGAGGTTTCACTGTTACTTGATTAAATTATGATTAAGGCTTTGATTGGGCCACATCAGTTAAGACATTGAGTTTTTGGTGGGCGGGGACTCACAGAGAAAATGACATGGCAGAGTAGCTGGAGTTTCTGAAGCTGGAGCCCCAGGAAGTAAAAATACAGAGAAGCAGGTTGTGAGCAGAGAGAGAAGGCTCCATTAGACACGGCAGAGGCCCCGGAAACAGAGGCAAGATGTTCACCTGATAGTTTACAGCTGGCCTTGTGGAGCGGGCAGAGCAGCTAAGCCCGGAGAGAAACGAGCCCCAGGGAGAGACAAACAAGCCTTATGCCAATCTACAGCTGAGAAAGGAAGAAGCTAGGACCACGGAGCCTTAGGAAGAAGAGGAAGACTGAACCTTTGCAGAGACCAGCAGCCATCTTGCTCCAACACATGGCAACAGACTCTGATGAGGGAAATAACTTATGCTTTGTGGCCTTGTGACTGTAAGCTTCTATCCCAAATAAATACCCTTTTATGAAACCCAACAGATTTCTGGTACTTTGCATCTGCACTCCTTTAGCTAATATACCCAGCATCTGAACAGTTTGAGGTTCCTTGAAAAAGACAGGATAAACACACAAATACAATCAAATTAATTCAATGAACATTTATTAAAAGCCTACATGCTATGTAGTATGTGCTACATGTTAGAGACACAAACAATTAAAACACTGTCCCTATTGTTAAAGAGTTCAGGAAAGAAGACTAGAAGGGATAAGGAGGGGAGAAGGGACAAGGATGATAACCTTTATAACTACATGTGAACTAGACCTTTCAGGTAGAAAAGCAGATAATGAACAATCTAGAACAGGGAAGAACATTTGCAAAATACAATGTAGTCTTCTATTGCTCCTAGAATCAGATTAAGGCCATAATGGCAGGGGGATTGGAGAAAAGAGAGAAATTCCAGGAATGTTCCTGATGAAAAATGTGAGAGGGAGAAATGACAATTCTTCATTGGGATTAGCTAGGTTGTGTAGTAATGCCATTCATTGTGACAGGAATGCTTTTATTGGGGTGGGAGTGGAGATGGATAAATGTTAACCTTGAGTTGGATACCATTTTTGCAGGCTGTATTGATCCATATTAGATTCTGACCAAGGATATATATCTACCAACATTAGGTGCTTGATGGCCAAGTGCAGACCTAAGTATTTTGTACCTTAGTTTCTCATTTCAACTTTCCTCAGTAAAATACTTCTATACTCCACTGGATAGGTAACATTACTCCTACTTAAATATTCTGCATTATTCAAGCAAGCTTAAAAAGAAACCCAATAAGCAATTATATTAATAAAAATAGTCCTCGACACAATTTCCCAACAGGACAGATATATAACCACTTTGGCCTTGGGCCATATTGTTCAAGCATAGAAAGCCTTCAGCTGTGGCATCTGACCCCAGTTCAGCTCGTTTCATTCTGCTATGTGTTAGGTAGTGTGAAAAGTACTAAGGAATACAGGAAGGACTTAAAACAATGATTTATCCACAAGTAGCATATAACTAGTGGAGAAAATTAAACCCACTATGGAAGGTACAACTTATTATAAGGATTAAAATAAAGGGTGAGTGTACATCACAGTTCAAAGGGAGCTGGGTCCTACATTTATCTGACCAGCTACTAACTGTTGGAGGCTGCAGATACAGCATGTTGAAATTTGATAAGTTTTATGGTAGTATGGTTGACCCAACGGGGAGTAAAGTGCTCCTGGGGCAAGTAGATCTCCTGTGGAAAAGAAAATTTAGAATACCAGCAGAGCATACTGTACTTCTTCCTGCCAGGAAAGACTGAGGTGCAGATTCCCCTTCTTCTGCTAATTTCCTTCTCTCTTCTTAGAGCTTCAGGAGTCACTCATTTAAGTCAGTCAGGTATCTGTATACTTAGAAAGGCATCCAGCAGTCCTTTATAGTCTGTCCTTGGTATTAATTGCACAACTGAAGTTCAGGAACACAAGCTTCACAGTACCTCTAAGCAATTTCCATCCTCTCTGAAAATGCTCAGTCTTTAATTAGGACAAATAAAGAGTGAAGAACCTCTAAAATAAACTACCTACAACTATTAAAGATTATCTGTTAATTAGTAAACAAATAGCTTTAGTGATTATCTTTAATCTGTTGCACTCATTTTGGAAATGGACACGTTACTGTTTCCATAATCCTTTAAAAATCAGTCTTTTAGGGAAAGGGCAACTACTATTTATATAAATTTTTACATTAACTACATAGAGGTTTAATATCTATCCAATTTAGTATTCCAAGTCTACAGGAAATATCAAACTGTTTTATTATTAAAAGTTAAGGATTCATAAAGCACACAATTTATATTCAACTAACAAAAGTCTGATACATGTATTTAAAAATATATAACATATGGTTTGTCTCAGTCTTAACAGTTATATTCTATGTTTTAAAAGTAGTAATTTTACAGGTTTTGCAACTTGAATTTATAAAATTTATACATCCATCCTATTCATATCCTCAGGAATGAAAGGATTAATAAAATGCACGATCTGTATTCCCCAATATCGAGAGAGAAACAGTACCAACTAAAAATAATCAATTCATTTTGACGTGAACATGTACTTAACCTAAAAATCCATCCAAATAATTATTTTACCACAAGCCTGGCAGTTAATTTGCATTTATATAAACATCTCTGAAGAGACTTGCATTTTCAAGGTTTGTGATAGAATCTACCAAATTCTCATTAATCCTGCACTTCAGGCTTTAAAGGAGACAGGATCTTTTCACATACAGAAAATCTGAGAAGTGATGTAACACCTAAAAAATCAAAGTTCAGTAAATCTTGAAATCATGGTTCTGCCTTTATGAAAACAGCTTAGAATTATTTATAGGAGCAAGCTTTTCTCAAAACCCGGACTGGATGTGCCAAGAAATAGAATAAGAACTGGATCTCCATTTCCCAGTCACCTCTGCACTCAACTCGTAAAACTGTGAAAGTTCTTGAGGTATGTTAAGATATCAGCTTCTATTCAGGCATTCTTTCTACATATCAAAATGGCTTCACATATTGTCTTATCAATAAAATTTTTTTCATTAAAAAAGATGAACACAATCATCCTAGAGAGTCATTACCAAATACTAATATTTGAGAATTAAACTTAATTAACTCACTTATCAGGATTATAGATTCTCCAGTGAATTATGACTTCAACTTGAAGGTTTGAGAACCAAGACTGAAGTACATGTTTAGATTCCATGGGCCTCTGTTCATCAATAATGATGTATATAAACCTGTCTTTAAATTAATGCACAATATATATGCTGAGGTCAGGATCCTACAAAATTCCTTAAAAAAAAAAAATTCTGCATCTCAAAATGGCTGAGAAATTTAAAAGGAAAAATATTTTTACCAAACCAAATACTTTAGTTCATTTTGGCAATAATTAGGCTTTGGGAGATTAATGTAAATGTAGGAAAAAAATACTGTCAATATTAGTATTTAAGAATTAAAATTAGTTATCAGCTCATCTATGAAGTAGCGTTATTCAATAAATTTAGCCATAAACTGAAATTAGGTATCAGAAACCCTATGTCTTATTAGCAAGGAGAATCTTTGTAATTTTTTTCAAAATTTGTGATGTAATTCTAATAATCTTCCTTCTCTGGATTCACTCCCCTCAAAAGAAAATAAAGAATAACTTAGATTAGAAGCCAGAGAGGGAAACTGGTGAAGACTGGTACTGACATTTGAGAGAAGAGACTTTAAGGAAGGAAAAAAAGAGAACAGGGATAAATCAAAGGCGGCTACAAAGAGGACTGGGGCCAATCAGTGCAGACTTAATCATGCAAAAGCATTAAAGGCATCAGTGTTATGCAAAGTAGTACAGTAGCCGATTTTGAGACAATGAATTCTCAGAAAAATATGGGTAAACTGTATTCTTTTTGGAAACCAACTTATATACACAATTATACATAATTACAAATTTTAAGCATTCAGCTAAAATATGTACAAAAAAATGAGATCAAGAATGTAAGTAGTAGTAACCATTATAGGCTTGGGAACTAGTGACACTGAATTTTTTATTTAAAAAACTTTGAACACACAGTACCTTCTCTTCTATTTTTAGCAAGAAGTTTTAACAAATAAACCTCAATTCTCAAAAACAATAAGCTTTTTAAAAAATAAAGACTTGCTTACCAGAAACAAGTAATATGTAGTTACATACCATTTCCGTATCACTACACATTTCCATTATTTATTTGTCAATTCATCTTTGATGCAATTTGGGAACAATTAAGCAGTCACTAGATACCGCCTATAGAATCTAAAAAAATTATTATCCACCAGAAATGTCAACATATTTTCTTGCAAATTTTTAAAATTTCAGAAGGGACAAGTTATGAACTATTCTAGTTACTTTATACCAAATACTTATATACCAAACAAAACAAGGATTAAGATCTTTCCCCAGATGAACTGTTGACAATATAAAAGCTATTTTCAGCATTTTCTTCTGGAGATTAAAAAATGCTTTATTTCCCTGCAAGGTAAAAGGAAGAATTACACGTTTTAGGTCAGTCCTTCAGAGGTGAATATTAATTCCTTATAAGAACAGTCATAAAATGTCATTTTTTTAATTCTAAAAAAAAAAAAAAACAAAAAACAAACAAACAACACAAAAACTTGGATACAGTCTCTTCCTTCAAAATCTATAGCACTGATAATTAACTTAACATAATTTTTTTTGAAAGGGCACAAGTTCATGTTCTAAGCATGCATAAATAAGGAATTACTGTATCACTGAAAATAGAATTTGGCAAAGCAAAAGAATTGCCAAAAATAAATAAATAAATAAAAAAGGAGAGTACATGTATTCTAAATATGAAAGTGTAATTCTGTAGGCCTATGCAACAAATACTGCCCCATGGAGGGGATGCAAGGAAGAGAGAAATAACACATTCCTATGTACATTTTCTTGATATTCTAGCTGTCTTTAAACAATACATTACAGAGAAATATTTTTATATCAAGCAATCAATCACCCTTTCTAGAGCAGTGACTGGCAAACTTATGTTTTTAAATAACGTAATGTGGAGCAGATGTGGCTCTGCAGTTAAGTGCCTGCCTCCCACATGGTAGGTCCTGGGTTCAGTTCCTAGTGCCTCCTGAAAAAACAAAAACGAACAACAAGCAAAAGAAACAATAAAACCAACTTAGGGAGCCGATGGGGCTCAGCGATTGAGCACCAGCTTCCCACATACAAGGTCCCGGGTTCAATCCCCTGGCTCCTAGTACCTTAAAAAAGTAAAAAAAAAAAAGTAACATTTGAAATTAACTTCCTAATTAAATCTAAGTGCAAAGGAGTTTTTGATAATTCCTAAGTTCAAAGGAATAATGAATAAAGTTTTAACTGATTATAGTTTTCTTCTCTTTAAAGGATAAAAAATGTACTGAAATTATTTGGTTTACCTTACTTTCCTCTGCTTTATTTTAATCTACTTTATGGAATCAGTTTGCATGTAGAGAGAGGTATGTTAAAATACTGTCATTTTTATTAAAAAATTCAGTTGAGGCTATAGGACATATTAATGTATAGTATAGCATTGCTAATCGTTGACCTGGTAGATTAGTAATTCCTTTGGTGAAAAAATGTGACAGGTCATTTCATTATAAAAGGATTTTAGTAAGAGGACCAGCAATATAGAGATTCTCCCCCTCCAAAAAATGATCAAATCATTCAGTAGTTTAGAGCAGTTATGTAAAATATGAAAAAACATAATTTACAGCTGCAAATTTCATATTAAAAAAGCAGTTAAAAAATTAAATGTTCAAAGCATTCCAAAAAAAGACCATTTTCTGTCTTAGTTAAACAAACTAACTAATAAGGTTGATAGAGACACTGTGAGAACTTGTGTATATCTATCTAGTCAGGACAGAACAACAAAAATATTTTAATTTTTAAAAAGTGGTAGCTGCTACTGAGTAGTTTTATAAACAGTGTCCACAATTGGGTGGCTGGCCATGTTTTTTGTTTTTTCAAGTTATTTCTACAGCAGACATATTTTTGAAGTCTACCCGCCCCTGAGTTCAGCAATTATACTTTTTTTTTGAGTGTAAAATTATATGCCCTTAATTAACAACATGTACAAAGCTACAAAATGTCATCTATACAGAGATTAAAAACAACACTTTTAAATAGTCTTTGCCAATTATTGATTGGACAGTTTTGCTGGGGTACATATTTCAAATCTTTCAGCCAACTGGCTTATATTTCTAAGCCCAAACTGATTCATATGTTCACTGCAGGATATTTCAAGAAGAGTGCAACAATAAGGCATTAGTAAAAAAAAACATTGTAGTATAAACAGATTTTGCATATGTGAAAAGGTAATTTATAAAATACATTAATTGCTTTTTAAAAAGAGAAACTAGCTGCAGTTATCATTTACATGGTACTGAGAAATGGACCTTTCAACAATTTTTTTTCTATAGAAAAATTATCTAGCTGTAAGTAAAGTCTTTTAAACAACAAGAAAACTAAACAAAACAAATCCCACCAGGAAAAACTATATAGTTGTGTGAGACAAATAAGCAAACATACCATTTTATAGAGTACTTTTGCCTAAATTTTAAAATAAAAAAGGCCACACTCATTTGTTAAAACGTTAATCCTCTGTCAAAAATGTATTTCTTATTTTAGGGTACAGGGTTGAAGGACAAGATGAAACGTACAAGTAAAGAAAATTTACAAGAAAAAACTTGACAAAAGTTTTTCAGTTAAAGTATTGTAACATTCAAACTTGACTTGAAACAATAAAAGAAACAAGATTGCAAACAAAAATGTTTATGAGTTTTCCAACCATAAATAAGTGAAATAGTGTTTAGGCAGTAGGGCTCATGCTGATGGCTAGCAGGAAGTAACAGCGTGTAATCTATTTGGAAAAATCTTTAATGTATAAATAACAAGCCCAAATTATGGACTGCAGCAATTCAATCATCACTGCCATTATTCTTACTTCCAAAATAAAGCCTTGATTAAACCATTCATACCCTATATTACTCATACCTTCACTTAAGAGATTAAGGAACTATATACAACAAACGAGTTTATTTTCACCATAGGGATAACATATTGTACCTCTCTGCCAATGTTACTTGAAAACCTTCCATGTCAAAACAATTTGACAGCAGATATAAACAATTCAATAAATATGCAATGATCTTTCATTACAGTCCTTTAAAGACGCATGTTAATTCATGCTGTTAACCTTAGAATCACAGTGCATAGAATCCAAATATAAACAGCTGGGGTCACTTTCAAAGTAATGTTGGATCCCTCACTTTATTAATAATCCCACTATACCCGATAAGTTCATTTCATAGGCCCTATCATGCATTAATCATTTGGTGGCAGGAGTTAATGAAAACTTTTTCTGTTATAACGTCCATTGCCGGCAATGAACGCACCAAAACCGCCAAGGAAGTCATTGTTATTGCACAATACATGAGGACCTGGAACTTTTCCAAAAGCTTAAAAAAATAAAAATAAAAAATGGAATTATATTTGACATTTCCTGACACCTGCATTAATACTGTATGACTATTAAAAGCATGTCAGTTGCCTGGACTGAACCAGCGATCAACATGCGCCCAGAATGCACACGAGTAAAAATGCAGTAAAAGGAAGTAGTCTTCATTGCCTATAGGTCACTTCCAGTCAAAGGTTAAAGTTCAAAGACTGAATGATCAAAGTGCTCATTTTCTCAGTAGGACTATCTTCTGCTAGGAGGATGATAATAGTGGCATCAACAAGTATCATCTTTAAGAAAAGGAGAAAAAAAGATAATTAAAAAGTCAAGCATGAATAAGTAAAACCTACAAGTTAGTCTAACAGATAATATTCCAAATAGCAGTAAGAATATGGTTTACATGTCTCACTTGCCTCTCCCAATCCTGCAAATAAAAGTCCAATTTGTGTTCAATTACAGTGACAAATCAAGCAAGTTCTATTCTTTCAGGGAAATGAAAGTTCACACACACTTTAAGTATGTTAGTTTTGTTTAAAATAAACATGAATATCCACAAGCTTTTCTTTTCAACCTTTTTGTTTTTGGGGGTAGGGAGTCTTATTTATTTTTACAGATAAAATAGAACAGTCGTGTTTCAAAATTTGTAAAGATATCTAAACACATATTCAGGATTTACCATTTTAAGAAAATTCTTTTATGGTCAACAATTTAAAACTGTAACAGCAAATTCCTGGCCAACACTGCCACGCGATTTAATCCTAGTGTACAGAATAATGCAAGTCATGTCTTCATATACAAAGGAAGTAACTTCACCAATGAGGTACAATCTCCAAATCAATCAATAAGTAATATTGTTAATTTCTCTATAGAAATTACGTCAGTTAACAAATACAGATACATACGCAAAAGTGGTCATTGAAAAATCCCAAATAATTGTTTAGTAATACCTTCTGGTATTACTATTATATACATATTTATATAAGACAATTTCTTTTAGTCCATGGCTTATTTTATTTTATTTTATTTT
>PVKH010038507.1:0-11312 GCA_004027955.1 Chaetophractus vellerosus | reverse complement strand
TATATATATATATTATCACAATAAAATTCAGAAGAAAAAGAAGTAGTGAGAAAGAGGGAAGTAGAGACAAGAGGGGAAAGGGGAGGGGGAATTATAAAATAAAAAGCTGAGCCTAAGGCCGTGAGTGGGTGTACTGGTATAGTAAGCAGTCAGGGCTCTCCAGAGAAAGGGGGGATGGTGGGAAAGAGAGAGATGACAGTAACTGGCTCATGAGACCATGGAGATTGGCAAGTTCGAATTTCGTAGGACAGACCCCAAGTTGGAAACTGAATTCCCCAGGAGAAGCTGGCTGAAGTAGAGAGAGAAACGCTTCTGACTGCTGGAATCCTCGCGTCTCCCTTTCAGAGCTCCAGCTGACTGGATGAGGAGACTCCTCACATGGCTGAGGGCAATCTCCTTTGTTGACTGTAGATGCAATCAGATGAGGTAAAATCAACTGACAGATGATTCACATCCATCTACAAAATCCCCATCAGACCAGTGCTTCCTTGACCAAACAACTGGACCCCCATCACCAAACCAAGCCGAGACATGAAGTTCACCATCACAGTGGGCTTGAATGGGAAATCCAAGGCTGCTCTTTCCTCATCGGGTTTTGGGTCATGGACCTCCCAGAGTGCAAGCACCTTGCCTCTCTGAAGGAAACTGTAATATTTGGAGTTACACATTTCTCATATCTAAATTCCAGCCAACTATCAGCCAATGAAAGAGTGTTCTTCCCTAGTACTGGATAGGTGGACCATTTATTGGAGAGGCCACAGCTCGATCTCCAACATGCTGCCCTCCTCAGGGATTTTTCAGGAGTAATTTCGACTTGCTGAGGTCATTATCTCTGCTGGCTTTAGAACTAACCACTGTCTCAGATGCCATTCCATTGTGATGTGTGTTGGCTTTTTTGTTTGTTTGTTTTTAGGAGGCACCAGGGATTGAACCCAGGACCTCGTACATGGGAAGCAGGTGCTCAACCACTGAGCTACACCCGCTCCCCAATGTGTGCTGGTTTTGACGTTCTGAGTTGGTCTATCTTCAATGAGTATATGACTCATTCCATCCAGGTAGACACAATCCTGTAAATTCAGGTTCTACATCCTTTAATTTCAGATATTTCCTTTTCCTGAAATCTGTGGCTACTTCTCTCTTTCTGGTGACGATTGTCTTAGAAAGGCTGAGGAATAAAGGAAGCAGAAATACTGAATCAAAAATGTAATGATAGGGCCGGCTAGATAGCTCAGTGGATAAGAGCGCCGGTATACCACATGGGAGGCCCCGGGTTCAGTTCCCGGGGACCTCTCCGAGCGGGCAGATGGCCTTGAGAAAGGCAAGCCGCCGTGGGTGGGGCAAAGCCGCCACGGGCAGGGCGGAGCCCCCACGGGCATGGCAAAGTCACCCGTGAAACACGGAGCTGCCGCCTGCAAAGCGTGAAGCCGGGCAGCCTGCAAAACACGGAGCACTGCTGCCCGCAAAACATGGAGCGGAGCCGCCCATGAAAACGGAATGGAACCACCCACGAACAGAGCAAGCCGCCTCTGCGGAGGGCCGACTCGGCGCGTCGCCGCAAAGACAGGGGGAGACAAGAAGCAGACATAGAAAAAAACACAGAAGAATCGACACACAGCAAGAGCAAGCGGGGGGGGGGGATATGTAATAAATTAAAAAAAATAAATCTTTAAAAAAATGTAATGATAAAGGGAACTTAAAAATTGGGATTCAAATCCCTCCTTTTATAGATGAGGAGACTGAGGCCCACGGAGGTATATAAACCCATTAAAATCACAATCAGGCCCAGTTAAAAAAACATCCAGTTCTAATCCTTCTCCCTTCAAGGACTTTTTGAAAGAGTTTCAGATCAGGAAAAGCCAAGTGCATTTGTGTTTGCTCTTTGCCTGATCGTGAATGATGCTTGTTTATTTTTTTGCATTTCATACCAGCCTTAGAACTAGGCCTTTGATGGAATGATTAAATCTGTGACTTTAATAAATGTTGAATTTAAGTTTGCAAATAAAGGTGCAAGCAATCTGCCTCTGGAGGAAGGCTGAGAGGAGGCTGTTAAAGAGAAAGTCGCCCTGCGGCAGGATCAGGTGTCAGAAGAGTCTGGAGCACCGACTCAGGAGGGTTCCGGTAGAGACTTCGGGATTTGAACTCAGGGAGCCTCAGCGCCAAAGAAGAAGCTGTTACTTGAAGCCCATGTTTAATGAAACACAGCTGTAATATTGATGCTCAAAGCCACTTGAGGAGTAATTCCGTGTAGGTTTCCCAAGCGATTTATTGGACAGGCCTGGAGATTTGCAAAATGGATTTTATCCCATTCATATTTTGGCTCTTAATCCTCTTGTCATGCCAAATACTTCAAATTTCAATTTTGTATTTCAGAGACTATTTAAATAAATCACAAGGGCTTAATGGAAAATCAAAATCAAATTAAATAAATGGATTAACTGTTCAGCTGCTAGGTTTTACTTCAGCCATTATCAGGGTGAGGAAAAACCGCAGAGCAATTTATAACTAACCCATCTGCTCAGGGAGGGACCTATCAACCCTGCTCTTCTGGGCGCGGGGAGCCCATCTCAAATGACACATGGAGAAAACATCTGCTGTCTGAGAAATATCTACACAAGAACTCAGATCGCAAAGGCAAATCGATACAAAATGCACATCCTGCTGCATCTTAAATAGAAGTAGGGGCTCTCAGCAATGTTGAATTCATTGCGAGTCATAAAAGTTTATTTGCCAAGCTTAATGCTCAGAAGAGAGTTAAATTCCTTCTTTAAAAAGGGAGGGGATGGTACATACTACCGAGACTCAAAGGAAGAGAACACAAGCTGTTTTCCTTCTTGAGAGGGTCTCTAAGACCCTCAAACATCTTTAGGACTCATGTTTCATCTCCCCCCTCCCACCCCACCCTGCTTCACCAGCTATGCTGCTACTCCTTCCCAAACTACCATAGCCGAAGTTCCTGAAAAGGACATCTTCCCTAATTTCTTGAAGTTGCTTTCTTGTCCTCATTTCACCTGGAAAAAAGAGCTCTAGCCACCTATTCCTTCTTTACTTTGATATCCTGAAGGGCAGTCTTTTGGGTGTGTATGGCAACCAGGTTTTGTTTTGTTTAAATTAGAGGAGTTGTAGGTTGACAGAAAAAATCGTGCAGACACAGAATTTTCCCTATTATTAACATTTTGCATTAGTGTGATACCTTTGTTACAATTGATGAAACAATATTATTATAATTATGTGATTAACTTTAGCCCACTGTTTACATTTGGATTCACTCTTTGTCTTGTCAGCCAAAGGGGTGCTGATATACCAGAAATCTGTTGGTCTCTAAAATGGGTATTTATTGGGGTAGAAGTCCACAGTTACCAGGCCATAAAGCATAAGTTTCTTCCTTCACCAAAGTCTGTTGCCATGTGTTGGAGCAAGACAGCTGCTGACATTTGCCAGGGTTCAGGCTTTTTGGGTTCCTCTCTTCCCAGAGCTGCATTTCTCTCCAGGCTCAGCTCCTCAGTTTGCTCCACAAGGCCAGCTGTAGACTATGAGTCTCTATCCATTGTTCCGTTATTGTGATGTATTGCATTGATTGATTTTCTTATGTTGAACAACTTTTGCATACTTGGGATAAATGCCACTTGATCATAGTGCATAATTCTTTTAATGTGCTATTCGATTTGGTTTGCTAGTATTTTGTTGAGGATATTTGCATCTATATTCATTGGTCTGTAATTTTCTTTTCTCCTGATATCGTTACCTGGCTTTGGTACTAGGGTGATGTCGGTCTCATAGAGTGAGTTGGGAAGTATTCCATCCTTTTCAAGACTGGAAGAGTTTGAGTAGGATTGTTAATTTGTCTTGGAATGTTTGGTAAAATTCACCAGTGAAACCTAATCCATCTGATCCTGGGCTTTTCTTTGTTGGGAGATTTTTGATTACTGATTCAATTTCTTCATGTGTTATTCGTCTGTTGAGATCTTCTTTTTCTTCTTGAATCAGTAGAGGTGGTTTGTGTGCTTCTAGGAACGTGTCCATTTCATCTAGGTTACCTCTTTTGTTGGCATACAATTGTACATGGTATCGTCTTATCATCCTTTTTATTTCTGTGGGGTCAATAATAACATCCCCCTTTTCATTCCTGATTTGAGTTATTTGCATCTTCTCTCTCTCTCTTTTTCTGTCAGTCTAGCTAAAAGTTTATTTTATTGATCATATCAAAGAGCCAACTTTTGGTTTCACTGATTCTATGGTTTTTGGTTTTTTATTTTTCTGTTCTCTGTTTCATTTGTCTCTGCTCTCATCTTTGTTTCATTTTTTCTGCTCTCTCGGGTTTCGATTACTCTGTTTTTCCTAGTTCCTCCAGGTGTGAAGTTAGGTCTCTGATTTGAGCTCTTTCTTCTTTTTAAATGGAAGCATTTAGAACTATAAGTTTGTGAAGGGCAGTCTCAATTGGTGGTGTCTCAGGCAGATTTTGCTGCAGTACCAAACAACTCGGGATTTTAAAAAAAATTAATAAACTAGTTTTAGAGAAGTTTTAGATTTGCAGAAAAATTACATCGAACATATAGGGAATTCCCATATAACCCCTCACATACACACATACACAGTTTCCCCTATTATTATTATTTTTTTAATTTTTGTTTGTTTTTTCCCCTATTATTAACATCTTACATTAGTGTGGTACATTTGTTACAATTGATGAATCAATATGGAAGCATTGCTAGTAGCCAAAGTCTGTAGCTTATTTACATTATGGTTTACACTTTGTGCTGTATAATTTTATAGGCTTTGACAAGGGTATAATATCATGTAACCATCATTACAGTATCATACAGAACAGTTTCACTGACCTAAAAATGCCCTGTGTTCCACCTACTCATCCCTCCCCCCTCCTCCGAACCCTTGGCAACCGCTATCTTTATATCAATGTTATGAGTTACTCCATTAATACAAGACAATAACTATAATGCCGATAAAGCTACTTTGGGCCATGGTTGCACTCCCCTCTTATGTCAGTTCATACCTCATTCTCGAGGAATTTGGGATGATGTCCACCCTGACTGCTTCAGGCTGAGAAGGGAGGGACTTAGATATTATGGGGCAGGCAGGTGGAAGGAATTGTTTTGCAGTTGTAAATACTCCTGGTTTTGGGGATGGGACTTGTCCATCCCAACATCATTTTGTTAGTTGTCTAGGGCAAGCTCAAAGATCTGGAGGGTGGGAGTTGACCACAAATCTGCTGGGTTTCAGGGCTCAACCGGCATAGGAATGATCTGAAGATTTAAGTCTCTGAGAAATACATTTAACAGGTATATTGAAAATTATAGTCTACCCTGAATTTTAATGGCTTATGAGAACAAACATTTATTTCTTAGTCTTTTGACTGTAGGGCGACTGTATCTTAGCGGAATTTCACTGGACTTGACTAGGCTTGGTCGCAAACATTGGGTTAGGTTCAAGTCTGTCTCACGTGTGTTTCATTCTGATCCCCAGACTGACAGAGCGACTCCCTCCTGGGGCACCCTTTGTACTTGGGGGATGGATGAAGCGCAAGATAAGAAGTAAAAACAACACAACACAAAACAAAACAATGCCTCTTGGAATGTCTGCTAATAATGGCATGCTCCTATGTCCACCACACTCCACTGGTCAAAGCAAGTCGTATGGCCAAGTCCAAAATCAATGGGATGGGGGAGTATACTCCCCCCAGGGTTGTGGGAGAGGGGCATGAATACTGACTGAAGAATATTACAACATCCTAGAAGTGGAAGGGGATGAGTGCAGGGATCATCAGCCTTTCATAATAAAGAAAAATAAAATAGCTCTCCAATTCTCATGCTGTTAGAGAATTTCAGCCTTTATTTTCAATGCTCAAGGTTAGTGCTCCTAGTTTTCTGGAGAAAGAAAGCAGACAGAAGAGTAACTAGTCAATATTAATAGTAGTGGTACTTGGAGTTAATTGCACAGCTACCACATGCACTTTATATATATATTAGTGTAGCAAGTACTCATTTCAAGTCTTTGCAAATAAAGAGTAACTTTAAAAAACAACAACTGTATTTACTTTCTATTTCAGTTTATGCTTTGAGCTCCTATTCCAAAGAGTTGCAGAAACCTAATCGTGGTCACTCAGGGGTGGAGTGGTGGAGTGGGGTCGGGTGGTGCTCTTACCTGCCCACACGGGCATGCCTGCAGACGTCCCGGCTCCCACCTGGCCTCCAAGCACAGGTGTGTGTAGCCTGCTGCCCCACCTCAGCCTGACTGTGCAGCTGGCTTGCTCTCGGCCTTTCTTGGGAGCTTAGACAATGTCCAGCTGTGCTGGCGCAGTCCCATTCTTCTCTGATATGCCCCGAGCAATTTCTGCTCTACTGCTCCCCACCATGCTGGGTTCAGGGGACTTTGGGGTCTTACGGGCTTCAAAGATTTTACAAGTGCGTACTGCTCTTGGGTCTTTACACCTAGTTGGGTTTCATCAGTCTCTTCCCTCCTGTCCTTGACCCTACATAGGATGCGGAGGGTTAGGAGGCAGGGCTCTTTCTGGAACCACACGGCAGTGACTAACTCTCTTGATTCCTATCAATCTCTCTCTTCTCCCAACCTATGGAATTCTATCTACATTCATGTGGGGTGACCTGACTTTAGAGAAACTCCCAACTATATTGGTTATGGCATAATGTTAGGCTCTGATTCCTTCAGCTTCGTTGCAGGTGAAGAAATTGATTTTGAGGTAGACGAGGTGGTTTTTCCAACGTTGACTAAATGAAGAAACGTGGGAACGAGGATTCGGCAGATTCCAAAGCTGGTACCCCTTCCACTAAGCTGGTTCAATAGGAAAAGAAAACTTGGTGGACAAGGGCGAAAAGGTGATCTTCTGGCATTCCAACTCCAGCATGTACACTGCAATGACACGGGTGGGATGAAATCAAGCGGAATTCCTAACCCAGGGTCGTCTGTGGTCTGGTGGGGATATGGCCTCAGTTGACGGGGCAAAGGTGCAAATGGGGCCCGTTAGCTCTTGTCTCTAAGTGTACAATCTAGATGGAGAGAGTCTGAGACAAAATTGTCCCTGTCTCAGAATTGAATCTAGAAGGGTTCAGGACAGTGGTGCGGCTACGCTGAATTCATTTATCACTCAGGTTTGGAGTTTTGAAGACAGGGTTAGTCTGTGTGCGTGTAGGGAGAGCAGTACTTAAAGGTGGTGCAGTCCCCCTCACTTTTGAAAAGAACTGGTAAATGTGAACAACCATACCGTCTTCTATGATCTCTACCTAAAGCAGTACTCCTTCTAGAACAGGTTTTTCTCTATTACTGAGCATTGGAAAATAAACCCTTATCACTTGTAATGAAAGCTACACACACACGTACTCTATAAAAATGCTTGGCATGGGCAAAACATCCCACTCTCTTTATTCTCTACTTGGACCACATAATTTTCTTCTCTCATTCTCACTCTCCTCTCAGTTTCTCTCTCACTCGTCATGCATTGTGGTGATATGCCCACATGTTATTCTTGCAAGATCTTATCACCAAGGAACAGGGAGTAGGAAATCAGACAAGCATGCTTTTGGCATAACTGTTCAACTCTTTCAACCTCTACACATTTTGAAAGAGGTTGTGAGTTAGGACAGTCCCTGATGGAGGACTGTTTGCCTATTATTAGTTTCTCCAAACCTCTTGAAATGAGAATAATGATACTAACCTTATCACTGGTAGAAATGTGGGATTAAATAAACAGTGCATTTAAAACACTTTGCAAAGTGACTGACACTGAGTGCTTGATAAGTGATAGCTCTTTTTAGTGAAAAATGCAGTAGTAGTAAGTCTGTGGGAACATTAAACTAGACTTAGAATCATGTATTGAATTGGTTTAGCTATTAAAATCCATTCATTTTATAAAAGATGAAATGAAAGGCCACAACAAGGTGAACCAGTGCCTAATTGAGTGATCTTTCCATTATATCATAGGTTTCCCAAAAATTGCCACTTTGGGAGCAAAAGTCTTAAGCATAATAATAATTACAATTGATTGAAAACATATTATTGCATATCATCTTACATGCATGTATTGATTTTCATGACAACTCTATTAAGTAGTTGTTAATATTTCCATTTGTTCCCACTATGAAACTGAGACACAAGGAGGTAAAGGAACTTGCCCATTTAGGTGGGTCAGACTGGATCATAATAATCATACAAATAATAAAAAATTCATATAATGACAACTAAGCATAAAGAGAAATGTTTGTTTATAATGGTGATTAAAGAAGTGAAAACTGTACTTTTAAAAAACTTCCTTTGAGTGGGTGGGTGATATAGACGGCTCATCCTCCCTGAATGGGAACTGAACCATGGGGCACAACCATGCTGGAAAACAATGTGCAACCTATTGCAAAAGCCTTAAGCATTTCTATAGCCTTGGGCCCAATAATTCTATTTTTAATAGTCTCTGCCTTAGGAAATAATCAGAAATGGAGACAGAGATTATATTCAAGGTATTCATTGTGACGGTTTGAGGCTTTATGGACCCCAGAAAACATGTTCTTAGAGTTAATCCGTTCCTGTGGGTGTGGACCTGTTGTATGTGGGACCTTTAGATTAGGTCACCTCAGTAAGGGACTTTTGATTAGGTCACTTCAGTAAGGGACTTTTGATTAGGTCACTTCAGAAAGGGCCTTTAGATTAGGTCACTTCATTAAGGTGTGGTGCAGGGTGAGTCCTAATCCTCTTACTGTAGTCCTTTATAAACAGAATGAACACAGTGAGAGAAAGCCATGGAAGCTAGAAACTGAGAGTAAGGAAGTCTGGTGGAGAGGGGACAGCCCAGCAGATGCTGCCATGTGTCTTGCCATGTGACAGAGGAGTCCAAGATCTTAGGCAGCAAGTCTTCAAGGAGATCTGGATATGTCTCTCAGCCTTGGAACTGTAAGTGTGTAAGCTAATAAATCTCCATTGTAAAAGCCAATCCATTTCTGATATACTGCTTTCAGCAGCCTAGTAGCTTTGTTTATAATTGCAAAAACTGAAAACAATCTGAATGTTCCCAAATAGAGGAATACTTAAATGAATCATGGTATATCCATATGATAGACTATTGTGTAGCCATCAATAATTTTTTTTATAGAAGTTTTGGTAGCATGGAAAAAATGGCCATGATATATCAACTGGGAACAAAAGAGGGGTATTTCAATTTGTGTCCAAATATATACATAGAAAATTTGTTGGGAGGAAATATACCAATGTGTTGATAGTAGTTAACTCTGGATTGTGAGATTATGGGCAAATTTGAATTTCCTCTTTATATCAACCAGCTTGTTCTGTCTTCTTTTTCACTAAGCTTGATTTCAAAGGACTTTTTTTTGTTTCCAAAGTCACGTTCTTTAGTGATATATATTTTTTAATGTACAGCAGGCTTTAAAGGAAATAATAAAAAATATTTTCAGCACAGTTTTGAACACTGGCAGACTGCTTAGGATAAGAGGATAAGGCAACTGGTTTGAAGGAATCGCATTCATTTTGATGAACAATTTCTGTCACATCACATAATCACAATACTTTGATAGTTATGTCCATAAATGGGAGAAAAATTTGGGTAATTCAATTGTTCTTTTTTAAAACTCCAGATCAATGAAGCATGTGAGAATAGTAATTTGGCCAGTCATCTGGAAACTTCCCGTATATGTAAAGTAAATACGTATCTTTTTTTCTTTCAGAAAAAAAGAGAACAGTTCATTGACTATTCTAATATAAAACGAAGGTCTTTCTGCTTACATAAATAAAAAAGAGGAACTATACATTGTTTGAGATGAAATTGTGATTCTGAAGAATTTTCCCTGTTCCCAAATATAGAATATGAAAATCAAAGATTATTGACTCTCACACGAAAAGGTGTGTTTTATTAACCAAACAGAAACGTGTAAAGCTGTCAAACTGGGAGTAAACATTTGCTTTTCATAATAATTTATTCCAAAGGCCTTTTAATTGGGTAACCTCTCTAGCTCACTTTTATTTGTATGAACAGTTTGGATGGCAAAGGGAAATTTTTATATTTATTATCTTGTGAGAAATGCTAATTGAAAATTTATCAATACAAGATAAAGCATAAGAAATTGAATGTTAATGAATCAGAACTATTTATCTGATAGACAAAAACATAATTACTTTTGCGTTTCCAATGGACATTGCATAACTATTTGAATGCCTTCTATGTCCACTGTTGCAGAATCTAATGCTAGCCCCAATGTGTACAATGTTTATTCAACTAAGAACTGGAAGCCTTAATCTGACAAGGATGGAGATAGTGGTACAGAATATGTGTAATTAAGTGTGTCTTATTGCCTATCCTGCACTCATTGTTTCTTGTTCTCAATGACTCTATAGTCTTATTGATAACATTTCAAATATGCAATTACTAAATAATACGTCAGGCTTATTGTTACATTATCTATGAGCAGGTGCCAAGATGTAAAATACAGAAAAGAAGATTTGGGGGATGGTCAAGTTGTAGTGGGGCTGAAATAACCAGGGAAGTTGTCATGGAAGAGGTGGTCTTGAGAGGTGTGCCATGCAAGGATCAGGTCTGACTGTAGTTTGGATTAGACCTTACTTTGGTGATTTTCTGAGTCAGCTATTACTGCAATGATGTTGTGTAACAAATAACCCACCACATCTCAGTAGCTTACATCACATTTGTTGTCCTTGCTCCCAGTTCTGTGGGTTGGCTGGGATTCAGTTGATCTTGGCTGGGCTCAGCTGATCTTGGCTGGGCTCAGTTGGGCATGGCTCCAAGCTGCAAGCCCACTTTGGGCCTGCTCCATATATCTCATTCTGGGTTCAGCACTACCTGGGACATGGTCTTCTCGTGGTGATGACAGAAATGAAAGAGGCCAAGGCAAATCATGCAAGCATATTTAAAGCTTCTGTTGAGTTATTTCCACTGGCATTCTGTGATCCAACATGAGTCATATAGCCAAGCCAAACATCAAGGGGGTGAAAAAATTACTGCACTAATTCTAGTAGGAGATACTGGATGGAATGTTACATGGCAAAGGTCATGGAGGTATAATTCTCTTATAGGGAGAGAGTAAAGAATTATAAGCAATAATTCAATCTACCACAGTCACACATTTGAAAAATAGTGGAAAATTTCAAAGAGTATAAATAAAAACCCCTCAAAGTAAAGGAATCAAATGAGGGGAGTAGACGTAGCTCAAGTGGTTGAGCACCTGCTTCCCATGTATGAGGTCTTGGGTTTGATCTCTGGTATCTCCCAAAAACAAACAAACAAAAAAAAACACAAACAAATGAGAAAACCAACTCTCATTGGGGAG
>PVKH010038506.1:0-11312 GCA_004027955.1 Chaetophractus vellerosus | reverse complement strand
CTTCCCATTGGCTGGACACAGAAATCTAAAGTCAGACAAGAAAGCCAAGTGAATACAGGCCGAGAGGTCAGGCTCCCAGAACACAAAGGGCACACAAAAATAAAGAATACATTGGGAACAGGAAGAAAAATCAGAAAGCCAGCACGTCTATATTCCCAAGACAAAAAGTTAGCATCCCAGGTTAATTGCTTCCAGTTTATGTAAAAAAATGAAATTACCCCATTATTTTTGTATCTATGATTTCCATTGAATTTATTTTAAAGTATTTAAAATATGCTTAAAATCACAAAAAGGAAGATACAGCAATCACATCAAATCTTTCCATACAGAAATAATCTTTAATTATAAGTGAAGCTCATTTTGGGTATTTCCCTATGCCTATTTAAAGATAGATAGAAGGGGCCGGCTGTAGCCCAGTCAGTAGGGTGCCGGTTTACCACACGGGATGCCCCGGGCTCGGTTCCTGGGGCCTCCTCGAGCGGGCAAACCGCTTTGAGAGGGCAAGCCACCATGGGCAGGGCAAGCCCCTGCGAGCAGGCAGGCCGCCGCGCAGTGAGCTGACTCAGCAGGTCGCCGCAGCGGGGGGAGACAAGCAGACACAGAAGATCGCAAAGATTAACACAGCAAGAACAAGCAGAATGGGGGGATATATATAAAAAAGATAGATAGAAAAACAGAAAGAGAGAAACCTTTTATGTAAATTGGAGCATACCATCAAAGTTACTATAATAAAATTATTAAATTTGATTTTACTTTTATTTATAAGAATAAAGACATCTGAAATGCAGCAAAAATATTACTGCAGTTCAAATAAGTATTTCCTCACCACAGAGATATTATATATTAAAAATGACTTGAGGCTAAGAAAATTAGGTTAAAAGGTATGAATTAACACTTTTATCACAGACATCACTTAACTTCTTTTTTTAATAATTATTTTTTTTATTTTTAAAGAAGTTTTAGATTATAAAAATGTTACAAAAAAAATATAGGGGATTCCCACATTCCACACTCCCTCCGCCTCCCACACTTTCCCACACTAACAACATCTTTCACCAGTGTAGCACATTTGCTACAATCAAACACTTATTAAAGCACTGCTACCAACCATGGATCATAGTTTACACTATAGTCTACACTCTGTCCTGCGCAGTTCTGTAGGCTATGACAAAATATACAATGGCTCGTATCTGTCACCACAATGCCATGCTGGACAATTCCAATGTCCTGAAAATGCCCACACACTACACTCATTTTTCCTTCTCCCTCCCCTCACAACCTCTGGTGGCCACTGTCCCCATAACAATGATAAAAGTTCTTCCATTGCTAGGATAATAACGTCTACAGTAGTATAATAATGATAATAGTGTCTACTTTAGTCCATCGTTCACACCCCAATCTTGAGGATTTGGGGATGGTGATGCCCACACTGCTTCTAATTGAGAAGGGGCTTAGATCTCATGGGGCAGATGGATGGGACTATCTTGCTTGCAGTTGCAGACACTCTCTGTTCCTTGGGATGGTCATTGTCCATCATCATCTCCTTGTTAGTTCTCCTGGGTGAGTCCAATGAACTGAAGATTAGGATCATCACTTAACTTCCATTCTAAAAAAGAAAAACAATAGCATGCCACATTTTTCAACCCCTCCCCTGCCAAAATCTTAACATTTGTATTTATATTATCTAGGTTCAGATGTTTAGTCCTATTTTTAAGGAAAGTAAATATTCATCAAGATCATTTATAAGGCTTTCTATATTTGAGGTCTATTTGATTCAATTCTTATATTCCTTACATGCCTTGATTCTTTCATCTTTGCAAATATCTCCCCAGGCTATTTATACTTGAAAGATTTCTTAGTTGACTATAAAATCATTGGCTTATCTCCTTTTTCCTTTTAAACTTATATATATTGTGCCATTATTTTTAGTCACAACATATTGATGTAGAGAAATTATGGAATCTATCTCATTTTTCTTCCTTGTTTGTATCTTGCTTTCTCTGACCTAGATGCCTGATGAATGTTTTCTTTACATTGAATTTAATCTTTGAATAAGATATATCTTAATGTTGAATAATCTGACCAAAATTTCCTGCTGCACAATATGCAGATCAATTTTTCTCCACTTCTTTCTTCTGATAGAGAAAAATAAGAGGTGCCCTAAAGAAAGCACTATGCCTCATATTCCACAAAAGAAAGAATGTTTTGAGGAAGTACATGAGCCTATAAGTGTCAAGAGAAGAAAGGGTTTACAAAAAAATAAATAAATAAATAAAAATTTGCAGCCAATCAAATGCACTTCTAGGCCAAAAGTTGTTGATGAGTTCCTGTAGTTTCTTGAGCTAGATGATGAAATATTACCTGGTAACAGGACAAAAGCACATGTAGTTTGTGAAGTAGAAGTGACTTAGTAAAAGGAAGAGTCAAAATGAGATCCTAAATTGCGTCATATCAGTTTAACACATTTTCTTTTATATAGGATCTCTACGTCAACAAAAAATGTGTAAGATGTATTGCTGTGGGGCTTTGGTAAATCACTCTACAGTGTCTCATAGTTTGAACTTCAGACAGAAGATTCAGATTGAATAATAGTGCAATTAGGTAAATGATTATCCAGTTTAATGTCCGTATCCACATGTTAATTGTTAATGGGTTGATTTGAATCTTGAAGAACATTTCTTGTGATGTATAGAAGGTAGGTTGTAAACTTACTAATGGAAAGGACTGTGTTCATCTTGTTCAGTCAAATCCTATGTGACTGGCCCTGCTCAACTCACAGTCATTGTTTGCATTAGACATATTTGTTTAATATGTGAGTGAGGTGTTCACAGTGTATAGAAGGATGGTCTAAAGGATTAAGAGCTAGATTGTTCAGGATTTCATTTCATTGGTTTAGATGAAGTTCTAGTGGGTGTATTTATCAAGTGTATGCATGACCCCAAATCATAAAGGAAAGCATGTCAGTTGGATGATCAAATTGGAATATGTCTTGGAAGGCTAGAACAATAGAAAGACTCTGACAAGAGGAAATTACATACAGTCATCTGGATTTATAGAACTAATTCCAAAGGCACTAGAGAGGGATAATATAAATGAATAGCAACATGAAAAAACTCAAAAGTTATAGCAATTTTAGTATAACATGAAAAATATGGTGTGAATTTTAGGGGAAAATACTAATAAAATCTGATGGGAATTGATGGTCTACTCAGTTTTCCATCTATGATGCTAGAAATATTAGTTCTGGGTACAGCATATCAAAAGAGGTATAGGCCTTCTCGACTGTGTTCAGCAAAAAGAGATTAGCTTGGTTAAAGGAAACTTGACGCCAAGTGATAAAATATAGTTCAAAGAACTAGGGATTTTTCACTATACAATACTCTGTTGAGTGACGCCAAACATCCACAAATATATGAAGAGGTATCATGTAAAAAGGTACTATATATGTTCTCTATAGCCTCAGGGGATTCTGCTGATCTAAGACAAATGGACTGAAGCTTTTAATAGAACTTTAAAAATCTGAGGGACCAAATGATGAGAAACATAATGTGAACTGATGATAGTACATTCCTTGTTATGGAAGAGGCACAATGATCCTTTCAAGAGATTTTAAATTAAGTTATTGAAAATAAGTAAGAGAATAAGTTATTTTAAAGCCCTAAAACTAAAATTATATAATTGTATTAATAGCTTCTTTGATTTTTTTCTATTTATTTTCTATTTGTTTCTATCAATTTATGCCCCCACAAAAACTTAGATTGTCAATGAAAGTGCCTCAAGAGTGACAAAAAGTGAAGGGACTAAGATGAGCAACTGAGATTACCAATGATTCACCCTACTTTGCCCACAGGTGCTCCACTCAAGCTATATTGTTTATATATTGTCTAGGACTAGCCCACAATAATTGTCATGAAATATTTATGACAGAGTTAAAATATACATTAATTAATTAATATTCATCTTCTCCATTACACTTAATTTTTAGAAAATGTTTCTCTTCTGCTGCTAAAACAAATTTGAAAAAAACTGAGCTGAGCTACATGGTTTGTTTGTTCATCAGAAATAACATCAAGATATCAATTGATCATCATTAAGAAATCAAATATATATAAGTAAGACATCAACACATTTCATATTTATGTAAATAAGGTTTAGCTGTTGTCCTAACCCTATCAAATAAAGAAGTATTTTCAAAACATAACTAAGGTAATTTATTTTATAACTTATATTAAAGAGAGTTCTAACAATTGAATTTATTATATAACCATCATTTTAAAAGTATTTTCTATAAAATATTCAAATTCACATCCCTGAAAGAGATGGTTTTCCCCATTCTGTGGTTGAGGAAGCTTTGGCTTTGATCACACAACTAGTAAGTGGTAGCATTTAAATATTGTTGTTAATGACAATAGCCATATACCCTTACCTTTACTGAGGACTAACTTAATGCCAGGCACTACAGTAAGAGAGTTTCATGAATAAACGTACTTGTTCCAGGGTATGAAGCTCTGTGCCCAGCATTGTCATGATCATTATAATTCTTATACCCCAAGATGAGAAAACAACGGCCATACTATCCTCCATCACCCAATCTCATCTGATCTCGGAAGATGAGGGAACAGATCAAGAAGGGTAATGGAAAAGCACAAGTTTAATCTTTAATCTAAAGATTCTACATAGAATCATCTTGCTCTATTGGCTCCACATTTCTGGAAGATAGAAAAGACCACGTTTTCTTTTCATTGTATCATATCTTATCCCTCTTCTGTCAACAATGCATAAAATAGCATGTAAAAGAAGCAGATTCTAAGCTAAATGTGCATGGTACCAGTCTATAAGCCCCTTAAGTTTTGTTTAGCATTTCAATTATAACTTTCTATTTTTTAATTGCTATAATAATTTTTATGCAGTTTTGTATCATTTGCACTAACACTTCTTCATTTTATATAAATAAATTCAGTGTAACCACAAGAGTAGAGAGGAAAATTCAGTCTTTTTTTAATCAATATTCCAAAAAGAAATACACAGCCTGAGGGACTTTTAAAGTAAGTGTATTATCTTGAGGTACACAGAAGTTTAATTGCTATTGTTTCCACACTGCTAAAATGCCTACATTAGTTGTAATAATAATATAACATCTGCCTTCCTGTAGTCTTAAATAGAAAAAAGAAATATGCATAATGTAAACTCCCTTCATCTATATTTTTTCTAAAATAAAAAGAATATAGGGGTGGGTTGGGGGAAAAATAAACCAAAATGTAAGATATGGACTATACTTAGTAGTAATACGTTGAACATGTTTTTTCATAATTTGTGACAATTTTTTCACAACAATGCAAGTTGGCGGGGGTGGGGTATTGTATGGGAACCCTGTATGATGATATGCATGTTCATTTTGTAAGTTCACAAATTTTACTTATTGTTTATGTATGTTCATGCATAAATGACAAACTTCAATAAAAAGATTAAATATGAAGAAGACTAATAATGTCATTATTAAGTCAATTTTAGTCAATGAGTGGGAATTTTTAGCTTTATGTTTTGTTTGCAAAACTTTTTATTGTTATTTTGTAAGAAAAGTCATGGTTTAATTGCAAAGGACTTGAACTTGGAAGATCAAGTCCTGATTGGAGCTAATGCCTCATCACTATCAAAGGAAATAAGTGGCTAAGTCTCATTGTGCCCCACTGATAAGAGCTGGCAAAGTAAATAGGGAGACTGAATATAAGGTGGTCCTCTACCTAGTGGCCTTGGGCTCAGAAGCTATCTAGTTTCTGTTTGATTTCTCTTCTGCATTTTCCAATGCTAACCCTATTTTGACTTTGAAATTCTTGTTTTTTAGCCTTTATGTCAAAATCTCTCTCTTTCTCTCCCTCTCTCCATCTCATTTGCTCTATAATTTTTATATGCCTTTATTCCTATCAAAATATACACATAGTTGGTTTCCGATCATCAAGATGGCAGAGTGAGCCACTCCAGAGATCTGTCACCCCACAGAAGCTTTTAACCACAAATAAGATCTGGCAGAACCACTTTCCCAAAAGTTATAAAAAACAGTTTAAGTTTTTCAGTAACAGGAAAAGCACGGAATACAGAAAAAGGCAACTTAAAATGGGTAGGATTTCATAGCATTCCTCACCACTTCTTGATGGAGCAAGGTAACTCTTGTGCAAAATCTTGTGCATATGTCTACAATAATTTGTCTGGTGGCAACTGAAGAACTAAACCAGGACACTCATTCTACTGCATGTAGAAGCTTCTACATGCAGAGCTCTCCTACAGAATGTTATTGGAGAACACTCAAATCACTGCAGCCTGGGGCAAAAGTTTTCTTGCTGTGGGATATAAAGTGCAGGGGATATAAAGTGCTGGGACTCTGAGGAAATAGTTTCCCAGGGAAAAGAGGACTTTTAGATTAGTGTAGATGGAAAAATTCCTAGAACACATACATGTTCAAGAAAATGCAAATGCACAGAAAAGACAAGGAAGGACTTATGCTTTGAACTATCCTCTAAACTTATTGCTAAGATGGCTAAGTTCTGAAGGAAAGCACTTGCACAGGCCAATCTAAAAAGATTGGAAAGAGTGGGTTTTTTTCTTTTCATTTTTCTTTTCTTTTCTATTGTTGGCTCCTGGTATTCCAGGAAGTCTCTGTCATAACAATGGTTGGACATAGCTTAAGAATCAGAAACCCCAGTGTCTAAATTTCAAAGATAGCACATTAAAATGTCAAAATGGGGGAGCAGATATAACTCAAGTGGTTGGGCACCTGTTTCCCATGTATGAGGTTCTGGGTTCAATCCCTGGTACCTCCTAATATATATATACCAAAATGACCAGGTTGCAACAAACGATTTCAAAACACACAAAGAAACAGGGAATGATGGTTCAAGTAAAAGAGCAGAATAATGAATTAGAAACCATCAACAAGGAAGAACAGAACTTGGACATACCAGAAAAAAACATAATATATGGTACTGAATTCAAAGAGATAAAGCAAATCATGGGCAAATAACTAAATGAAAAGAAAAAACTTATAGATGAGCACAAAGAAAATTCAAATAAAGAGATCAAAATCATATAACAGAATTTTAAATTCCCCTGGAGGTATTCAAGAGCAGATTGAAGCTGACAGAAGAAAGGGTCAGTGAATGTGACGGTAAGGCAATTGAAATTATGCATTCTGAGGACCAGAAAGAAGAATAATGAAGAAAAATGAACGGAGTCTGAGAGACCTCTGGGATACTATCAAGTGTACCCATAAGGAAATTGTAGAAGTCCCAAAAGACAAAGAAGGAGATAAGAGTCAGAAAGAATATTTGAAGAAATAATGGGAAAAACTTCACAAATTTAATGAAAGACATGAATTACACATCCGAGAGATTTAATGAACTCTAAACAAGATAAACTCAAATAGATCCACACTGAGATATATGATAATCAAACTGCCAAATACTCCAAAATAGAGAAGCAATGGGTCACATATGTGGGAGCCTTAATAAAACTAAGTGTGATTTTGCATGGTAAGCTATGGATGCAAGAAGGCAGTGGGATGGCATACTTAAAGTCCTGAAAACAAAAAGTTTCCAAACAAGAATTCTATGTCCTGCAAAACTTTCTTTTTAAAATTAGGGAGAAATTAGAATATTTCCAGATAAACAAAAGCTGAAGGAGTTCATTACCACTAAAGGGAATTCTTCAGGTTGAAAGGAAAGAACATTAGATAAACTCTTAAAATTGCATGAAGAAATAAAGATCACCAATAAAGGTAATGACACGGACAAATATAAATGCCAGTACTATTGGTATTTTTGGTTTTTACTTCCTACCAGATCTAAAATGCAAGTGCATAAAAAGTAATGATAAATTAGTGGATTGAGATATATATTGTATAAATATGTAATTTGCAAAAAAGAACCACATAAAGTTGGGAAGACAGAGGGTTATAGGGGTAGAGTGTGTATATGATATTGATGTTAAGTTGGTATCAAGTCAAATGAAATTGTTATAGATTTAGAATGTTAAAATTAAGCCCCACTGTAGCCAAATAATTGGGAAAATATGCAGATGATATGAACATAATTCTAAAGAGTTCACTATTAAAATGGGCAAAGGATTTGAAAAATATGTCTACAAGTGGCATATCCAAATGGCTAATAAAAATTTGAAAAGATGCTCAATATCATTAGCCATTAAGGGAAAGCATATCAAAACCACAGTTAAATATTGACTCACACTCAATAGAATGACTACTATTTAAAATAATAATAACAATAAGAAGAAGGTAACAAAATCTGATGAGGATATGGAGAAATGCAAACCTTAGTACATTGTTGATTGGAATGTACAATGGTACAGCTACTGTGTAAAACATTTTGGCAGTTCCTCAAAAACTTACACAAAGAACTACCATATAAACCAGTAATCCCACATCAAGCTATATACCTCAGGGCAGAGAACCTGTGTGGTGGGGGGCAGGGAGATGGGCTCCCTATTTTTGTAGGCCTGTTTCACTCAGAAATAGACAGGGGAGTGACTCTAAGGAGCAAGGATGGTTCCCAATGCGGGTAAACCAGTGAACCAGGACACTCTGTGGTGTGACTCTGTGAATCCTGTCATCTGGAGAGTCGAGCCAAGGGGACATTGTGGGCCCTGAGGTGGTGGGGAGGGACGGGATGGATTGAATGAGGGGCTTGGTGGCCTGTGGAAGTGTTTTCCATTGCCTTGCATTGGTGGACATGGGACAGGGTGATAGTCATCAAAAGTTATAAAAGTGTACGAACTAAAATGTAGACCTTGATGTGGACCAATGACAATGTTGGGGAACTATGTTTCACTATCTGTTTGTCAGTTATGTTGGTGCTGTCATCCACATACAAAAAGGTTTTGGCATGGGGGGGAATGGAGGAGGAGGTTGAGTACATGAGATTGTCTTGTAGCCTGTGTGTGACTCTGCTGCGACCTAAAACTTCTTTGAAAATGAAATGAAAAAAGGTGGGATGCTTGAGAGTGAGAAGAGGAAGGTGCCACGAAACAGACTGCCAGTTATTGCACTGACAAGGTAAAATCGGAAAAACGTTTGTATACATGTATATCTTATTGTTTTCACACATATTTTGAATAGCCCTGTCCTTTGGCAATGTCTTGTTTTCTTTTTTCTATTTTTTTAAAATTTTTTTAAAAATTGTTTTTTATTTTTTAAGTTCTCCTATGTTTTGACTCTTGCATTTAAATGTCGTTGTTAGGGATGGGTCACGGTGGGGGATGAACCAGTGAGCCAGGACACTCTGTAGCATGAATCTGTGAAACCTGTCATCAGGGGAGTTGAGCTGGGGGGCGTTGGGGTCCAGAGGTGGTGGGGAGGGACAGGGTGGATTGAATGAGGGGTATTTGGTGGCCCCTGGAAGTGTTTTCCATTGCCTTGCATTGGTGGACATGGGACAGGGTGATAGTCATCAAAATTTATAAAAGTGCACAATCTAAAATGTGGACCTTGATGTGGACCAATGACAATGTTGGGGAACTATGTTTCACTATCTCTTTGTCAGTTATGTTGGTGCTGCCATCCCCATACAAAAAGGTTTTGGTATGGGGGGGAATGGAGGAGGAGGTTGAGTACATGAGATTGTCTTGTATTCTGTGTGTGACTCTGCTGTGACCCAAAACTTCTTTGAAAATTAAATGAAAAAAAGGAGGGCTGCTTGAAAGTGAGTAGACCAAGGTGGCATGAAACAGACTGGATACCAGATAAGGCACCGACAAGGCAAAATCGGAAAAAAAAATTTTTATACATATATATTATTATTGTTACACATTTTTTGAATAGCCCAATCCTTTTATAAAATCTTGTTTCCTTTCTTCTATTTTTTAAAACTTTTCTAAAATTATTTTTATTTTTTAAGTTCTCTTATATTTTAACTCTTACATTTAAATATCATTATTATTTCATTTTCCTATTCATTGCAATTGGCTATTGTTATGGCTTCACATGTGAAGAGGCTATGGGTCACAGAAGGGCCACAATTTGGATGGGAGAGGTTCATTGGTGGGGGGGTGTCAAGGTTGGGGGTGCATGGGAGGAAGCCCACCTGAACATACATAAAATGCACACGGGGCATGGTCACAGGGTGAAGAATTAATCAATAAATGGGAGAACACTGAATTCCCATCTTGGAGAGCTCTACCATATTTCCCAGAAGAGTAGCAACATCCCCCTGAGTGCAGGGGCAGTGTCTGGCAAAGGAGGATGATCCATTGATGGGCCCTTGTTATTGATGACTAGCCTTATGAGTCATTGCTGTTAAAATTGAAATAGCCTAGTTTTAAGGGGTGCCTAAGAGTTGCCTGTGGAGAACCTCCTTGATGCTCAAATGTGGCCTCTCTCTAAGCCAAACTCAGCATATGAATGCATTAATTTCCTCCCAGCATGGGACATGACTCCCGAGGATGAGCCTCCCTGGCAACAAGGGATTACTAACAAATGCCAATGGGCAGAATGACTGGAAAAAGACTTCGAATAAAAGGGGGAAATGTTAAAGACAAAGGAGCTCATAGGGCTAAGAGACTACTTCAAAGACAGTCGGGAGACCAACCCAGAGGTTACACTTATGCACACCCCAGTAGGACCTCCTAGGCTTCCAATATGGATATCACCCCAAATAGAGGGCCTTCTGAGGGCTTTGGAGACATCCAGGTCCAATATCAGGGCAGATAGCCCCAGAGTTTGGTGTCTTACCAGTGGGCCCTAATTTGGAATCCTTGCTCCTGAGAGTGACAGAGACTGACTGAAATATGTCTTCACTCATGGTCCATCGGTCTCTTCTATTCAAACCTATATTTGATGCCAGAATTTTAGGTTTACTTCCAGAGACCAGAGCCTATGCGCTATCCATATGCCAACTGGGTCCAGAGGCCCTGTGGACCTGCAACTCCTACTCTACAACTCAATGGACTCACCCAGGACACATAGAGGGGAGATGATGATCGACGACTGCTATCCTGGGGAATGGAGAGAGCCTACAGCTGCAGGCAGATCAACTCTTCCATCATATCCACAGGATATAAGATCCCCCTCACTTGGTGGTGGTGGGGACATCACCATCCCAGACTCCTCGGGATTGGGGGAAAAACTATGGACTAGAATGGACTTGTTGGTGTCCTGTTATAGACTTGTGATACATGCAATGGAAGAAATTGCAAAATTATGTGGAGCCAGGATCACTGGACACTTTGGGGGCAGGGAGAGGGAAGGGCAATTGTAATACAGGGTTTTTTTTGGGGGGGACTTGGGAATTGTCATGGGTGATGTTGCA
>PVKH010038505.1:0-11316 GCA_004027955.1 Chaetophractus vellerosus | reverse complement strand
CAGATGAGGGAGCCATCTCGGTGGGGGGAATAAATAAATATTTTTAAAAATATTTTGCATATGCTGAAAAACATGAAGTTGTATAAGACTGTAGTCTCCTTTCCTGAAAGAGTGGAAAAAATGAATGGGAGAAGGGTGGGTGTAGATTACTATACTACAAGGCAGAATGTTTTAAGTGTTGAAGTAGCCCAGTTGGTTGTCTACTTGCTATCCATTCTGCTTTACACACTCTATGTAAAGACTCCAATCTTGTTCAGGTATCCATCTTCCCTCACATGACCAGGGAAAGGTAAACCCATCTCCCACTGAGAGATAAATCCCAATTGGCCTAAACCAATGATTAGTTAACAGGTAAGCATGTGACTCCATTTCAGCCTAAAGAGACATGAAAGCACTTTGACATGGAGCACTTTGGGGAAAGGTTTTCTTGCTTTTAACTAGATACCAAAAGTTGTGGTCCCTTCTTCCTGACTCTAGATATTGCCAACTCTAAGACTGCAACAACCATCTTGGGAAGTTAGGTCAAGGGCAAAGCTAACAGACTGTAAATGTTGCATGAATTGAAACAGGCCTTAGGGAAGCGAATGTATCTCAGTGGTTGAGTGCCTCCTTCCTATGTACAAGGTCCAGGGTTCAATACCCAGTACCTCCTAAAAGAAAAAAAAAGTGCCTTAAAGTATGGGTACTATTTACATGCAAAAATGCAAGAGATTTTATTCCATGCCAAGCAAAGTTGGACCAGCAAGGAACATGCATGGGGATGTATGTTCTTAGTAGAACAAATTATTACTTATATATGATTATATACATCTTTACCATATTATTTACATTTTTCCTCTTTATGACAGGTATTAGACATAATTCTTTGGATTTATAAAAAAGTTCAAATTTAAACAACTAATGAGTTGAGTGAAATACTGAACTCTCATGGCACTTCATTTTTCTCTTAAGACACTTAGCAACATTCTAGAATATTCTATTAAATTAGTGGTTGGGGTAGCCAGCCTCCAACAGGGCCCCCAGTGATTATTGCCTCCTGATATTTACATACTTGTGTGATTCTCTCTCACCCTGAATAGGGCTGGCCTGTATAGCCAATAAGATATTGCAGAAATGTTAGTGTATAACATCTGAGGCTAGGTCATAAGAAAAGACATTGCAGTTTCTGCCTTGGTCTCCTGGACCACCTGCTCTGGTGAAAAAGCTGTCATGTGAACATATTCAAGCAGCCTTATGAGAGGTCTTCATGGAGAGGAACTGAGGCCTTTGCCGAAAGCAAACATCAGGTTGCCAGCATGTGAGTGAACCATCTTAGAAATTGATTCTCCAGCCCATTCAAGTCTTAGGATTATTGCAGCCCCATGAGAGACCCTCAAACTATGGCCACCCAACTAAGCTACTCCCAAACTTCTTACATACAGATACTGTGTCATATGTTTATTATTGTTTTAAGCCACTGAGTTTGGCTAATTTTTTTCTGCAGCAAATGATAATAATACAAGTTCATGAACTTTCAGGGAGGGAGGATGTGATCAGAAGGAACAAGTCCCAACAGGATATCATTTCCTCTTTTCAGTGGGCACCTAATCCCTCTTATGAAGTTAGCAGCATTTTCTATTTTTGATGACACTAATCCTATCTGAAAATATATTAAGTTGTTTACTGCCTGCCTCCCTTTTTCTATTTTTTTTTTTTATTAATTTTTTTTGCTCTCCCTTCTTGTTCATCTCTGTATCCCCAGGTGCTTAGAACAGTGCCTGGCACATAGTCAATATATGAGTGACTTAAAAATACTTTAACAAACTGGCCATTTTAAACTGACTCTCAACACAGATAGGTAAATACCCATTCAAGTCTACCCATTCAAATCTTGAGGCTAAATAAGACTGAAAGGGTATTTTGCAAGTCTTGAGGCTAAATTTTAACATTATCTTTAAAAAAAAAAAAAAAGGCTTTATTTGGAAGAGAGAAGGGGGTTGGGTCCATTCCTTATATCCTATAACAGGAAAATTTCCAGTTGGATCCAAGACTGAAATGTTAAAAAAAAAAAATTTTTTTTTTTACATTTTTAATCTAGAAGAAATCATAGAATATGTAAGTATTGAAGTGGAGAAAGCTTTTCAAGCCTTGACGTAATACTCAGAAGCCATAAGAGAAAACATTTGTTAAGTTCAACTACAATAAAATAAAAAACTTCCTCAAAGTTTAAAGCAAAACCAAAACCAATCCAAACAAAAATGACAAACTAGGGGAAAAACTTATCACAAAGAACCAATCTCCCTAATAAATAAAAACCTCATACAAATTAAGAGCCCAATCACTCAATAGAAAAATGGGCAGATATCAATAGATAGTTCACAGTAAAGGAAATAGAAATGTCTCTTAACCACATGAGATTTTCACACTTATTTATAATAACAAGTAAAAAATAAAACTATCAAATTAGTAAAAGGAAAAAATTTATAACACCCCTCCCTCCCCCCCCCTTTTTTAGGGATTGAACCCAGGACCTTGAATGTGGGAAGGTGGCACTCAACCACTGAGCTACATCAGCTCCCCTGAGTTGGTTTTTTCATTTGCTTGTTGTTTGTTTTTGTTTTCCTTAGGAGGCACTGGGACCAAACCTGGACCTTCCATGTGGGAAGAAGGTGCTCAACTGCTTGAGCCATATCCACTCCCCCACCCTGTATTTTTTTTTTTTTTAAGATTTATTCTTATTTATTTATTTCTCCCCACCACCTCATTCTTTGCACTTGCTGTGTCTATCTTCCTTTTAGGAGGCACCGGGAACCGAACCCAGGACGTCCCATGTGGTAGGTGGGAGCTCAATCGTTTGAGCCACATCCACTTCCCCACCTTGTATTCTTGAGGTTAGGAAGAAATAAGTAGTCTTATGTATTGCTGGTAGGCACGTTAATTAATATAACTTCTATGAAGGGCAACTTGGTATATAAATGTGTGTGTGTATGATTAAAATCTACTTTGGGAGCCCAGGTATGGGATGCCCCTTCTCTTAAATGAAAACAATTTGAAGCATATAGCCACCGGACCTACCCTGGGCACTTAACTAGTTAAAAAGTAAGAGGCCTACTGCAAACTTTAATCTTCACAAGGCTGTATACTCCCTTCCTATGATATCATCACCAAACATCCCATTTGTGCACCTCATGTAACTTTTGCAGAAACTCTATTCTCATACTCTATGGAATGTCTTTGTCCTGAGACCCCTTATATTCTCCCTCCTTTTCCCGCTTCTTTGCAAGGCGCTAACTTCATACTTCGATCGGCTGCCATCTAAGTCTCTTCTGTTTCTGAGTCCCAGTAAAGCTCATGTCTATTTGCCTGATGCGTTCCTTGGTCTTACAGTTGCCCCAACCCATGCCCTTCAAAGTTGGGTCAAAACATCTACATATCCTTTGAAACAATTACATGTCTAGGAAGTTATCTCACAGAAATACTGCGCACATGTGCAAAATAATGTACACACAAATTTATTCATTGCAGAAGTGTTTTGAGTAGCAAAAGATTAGAATAACTTAAATATCCATCAATGGGAATGCTTAATGATTCATCCACGCAAGGGGACATACAACTATAGAGAATGAAAAAGTTCTTTATATACTTTATAGATTAATCTTGGATACAAATCATTAATATGAAAAAAAGCAAGGTACTAAATGGTGTATATGGATTTTTTTTTTTTTTTAAAGAATCTTGATGACGGTCCTAGCCAGCTGAGCACATTGGACTTGCTTTATCAGGTATCAAGCCTTATTATAAAGCTATCTATACTGAAAGCAATGTGATGGAATAGAAAGATCAATGGAACAGACTATAAAACACAGGAATGGACAAAAATTTTCAGTGTATGATAAAGGTGATGCCTCAAATTAGGGACAGGGGAAGAATGGATAATTCAACAAATAAAGCTGGGACAACAAACTAATACTAAAGTCAGACATATACTATACACAAATAAATTATGGATCAGCAAATTAAATGTTCAAGAGAAAAAGTGCTAGAAGAATGAGATTTGACAAATATAAAAACTGCACAAGTTAGAAAGCAAATTGGAAACGAATGTGACAAGTTAGTACCTCTAATATACAAAACTTTATGATACCAATTTTAAAAACAAGAACTTTTTTCAAAGTGTAGCTTTCTGAAACAATAGGAAAAAGCCATAATCTTAATAATGGCAATACCTGTACAATAGAATAGCTCCCTAGTAATTTTAATTTCTTCTCCTCTTCCCAATTTTTTGATGTGTGGAATAGTAAAAAGCAGATTTTTCTAGTCAAACAAATCTAAGTTCAATTCCAATTCTGCCAGTTAAAATTTGCATCAACTTGAGCATGTTTTTCTACCTCCCTGGGCATCTTTCTTCGCCTATGAGGCAAGAATACCTGCCTCACAGGGTTGCCACGATTACATGTAATTAAGCAAGATTACACACCAAGTACCTAGAACAGTGTGTGGCAAGTGCCCAAAAAAGGGCAGTTAATATGAGCATTCCAGTAAGAATTCTACCTATTTTGCTCACCTTTCTTCATATTTTCTGCCTCAACAGGAACAAAAGGTAAATGACAACATAATTTTCTGAATCATAGGGTTCCGCACTCCCAGTGCCCTTATATTTGGCCTAATTTTCTCAAGCACTACTGCCAAAATTCTTGTCATTATTTTATAAACATAATCTTACAATCTCAAATTACTTCTTCAGCAATTCTGCTAGATAAGCATCGCGGAAGTAGGACTACTTGTGTGCTACAAAAATTCTCTCATCCTTGTTTTGCTTTAGTGATACCGACCAAAAGCGGGTTCTTTTCTCCAGATGCGTCTTTAAAGCCAATTCCTGAGACACAAGGGTTTCAGAGTTTATTGGTTGTGCAAGCAATGGAGCATAGTGGCCTCATGGTCCCAAACTGCCTCCCTGATCTGCAGAAATTCTTACATTTCATAACATCAGGGTGCTAATGAATAATTGGGGTGGAGCTGGACACGGGTTCCTTCATTAATGAATCTCAAGGGTTTGAACAGGTGGACCCAAAACTAGGGGAAGTTACAAAATTACAATCATTTTCAGAGATGGAGTTTCTGAGATAGGAAAGTTCAGAGAAGAGGTCAATCATCCGGTTTTCCATTTGGATATTAAACAAGGGTAGAGTGGTTACCATCCCAATAGTAAGCAAATACAAGGGTGAGCCTAATCCATAAACAATGGTAAAGTCAATCTAGAATTATCATCACAAAGGTAAGCATACACAAGGGTGAAGTCTAGAGTATCCATAAACAGGGTTTATGAGTGAGACTACTCTCCTTCAAGTAATTTCAGATATTAACCTTTGCTATTTTATCATTAAAAGGCATCTATATGATTCAGTAATCATATTTATCTCTTTTCATTACTTAATTCTTAACCATTGGTTATATCAGATCTTGGATGGGATGAGACCCCGAAGTTTAGTTTTTTATTTTTATTTTTTAAGTATAGCATCTAATTCCAAAGATGAACTAAAGTTTGGGAACTACTGCCTTAAGTTGCAAAATTCATTTGTTTGGGTCTGCAGCACACAGCATCAAGGTGCATAAGGGGAAAGCCATGGCCTTTATTTATTTAAAGACTTTATTTCTCCCCCCTCCCACTCATCATTGTTTTACACTCTATCTGCTGTGTGTTCTTCTGTGTCTGCTTGTCTTCTCTTTAGGTGCCACCGGGAACCAATTCTGGGATCTTCCAGAGCGGGAGAGGCACTCAACCCCTTGTCCCACCTCAGTTCCCTGCCATGGCCTTTAAACTGGACTCCTAACTTTACAATTTATGGGGCACATGGCCTTGACCAAGTTTCATCTTTTTTACTGATATGGTACATCACAAATCATCCAGACCTTCAAGTTCGCTCAAGATAAAAATGGTACAGAACTTTTAAAAGGTATTATAACAAAATAGTTGAGGAACTCAAACAAAAAAATCACCTTTGATCAGACAGAAATAGCTGTTAGCTGAGGTGGTCAAGTTTAGGGATTGGTCATCAACTCTGGTATAGGATTGTCTGGCTTCAAATCCTCTTTCCCATTGTTAAAGCTGTCTAACCATTCATGACTCAGTTTCCTTATCTGCTAAATTCAATACTAGATACCTACTGCCAGGAACTATTAAGTACCATTCACCCCTCACACCATAGGTGAACACCAGAACTAAGTGTATCAAATGTTTAGAATTGGACAATGTGGCAAAACAGAGGCTCTAAAGCATGGGTTCTTTAACAAGGCATCAATGAGCTTGAATTTAGATTTAAAAAAAAAAAAAAAATTCTTGTGGGGACATGTTGGTGTGAATATGTTATGTATTAAATAATACATAGTATAGTGTGGACTTAGTAAGGGGTCCATGGTTTGCACCTGAGTGGCAAAGGGTTCTGTGGAACAAAAAAGGTTAAATATTATTTTTAGAGCAGCATCTGGAGCTTGGCTGCTTATGTCCAAATCCTATCCCTGCCACTTCCCACCAAGTAACCTTGTTATTACTTAACACCTCTATGCCTCAGCTTCCTCTTACACAAAAAGGGAGTAATACCAAGATCACAAGTTAAGTTGGGGGATTGAATCATGTCCCCCACAAAAGGCATAATCAGGTTCCATTCAAGGGTTCTGCGGATGTGAACCCATTTGTAAACAGAACCTTGGAAAAGTTAAGATGTCCCCAAACTGAATGAGAGTGCACCTTAATCTAATATGGCTGAAGCCCTTATAAGCAAAGGAAATTACACAGAAAGAAACCCCGAAGCTTTAATCAACAGAATGGCAGAGAAAGAAGGGATCCCACTGAGCACTGCCATGTGATGGAAAAGCCAAGGAAGGCCAAGGATTTCCACCCAGCAAGGAAGCAAGCCATCTAGCCTCTGAAATTACAAGTCAATTAATTTCTGTTATTAGCCTGCCCATTGTATAATATTTGTTTTAGCAGCTGGGAAACTAAAACAAGGTGGATGAAAGATTAAGTCAATTGATAGGCAAACTACCCACAACAGCCAGCACCTAGAAAATATTCAGAAAATAATAGCTGTTATTGTTACCACACGGTACCTTTGCTTTCATCCTGAGGCACTCAAATGTTAGCTACTATATAGTATATTGTCTTGGACATCCCCCCACTTATGCTGTAATTTTAAAAATGAAAATGCTGCCAGGAAGTAAATTTTTCTACTGTAAGTGAAGAACTGTACTTTACTGCTATGTTTGAAAAGTTAGAACAGTGCTACTTGATTTTGCATTTCTTAAAATGAAGGTAAAGTGTAAAACTATGGTTTTGTACCAGCATCAAATTATTCATGTAATAAAGCTAAATTCAATGTGAAAATACATCCACAGACAAACCTTGTTTCCCAGAATTATTTACACGTTACTTAAAAAGGCATAAATTACTTTAAAGAACCAAAAAACTAAGTGACTAAAAATTAGAATTCATTTACATATTTTATTTGAAAATGTTTACAGTAGTACAGTGAAACTAAATTTTAGAGACACTGGATTATCATTAGTTTATTATAAAAGAGAGACATGGAAATTATCTACATGATGGAAGATTTCAGAACTTCAGTGGAATGGGCAGCTTCACATGATGCCATTTCAATAGTGATCTATTTCAGTCTACATACTTCCCAAGAATGTCACCATCTCTAAATAAGAAATAATCCTGCAAATAGAGAAACCATTAGATAAGACAACTAATAGCAAACACTTAACTTCTTTTAAATGTTATTAAGGTTACACACCTTATCATCTAGAACTACTTTGGTGCCTCCATATTCTGGGAGAAGAACTTTATCTCCAACTTTCACACTAACTGGTTGAATATCTCCACCCTTAAGAAAGAAAAGAAGGGTGTTTATTAGCAAAGACAGGTAGTTCACGAAATGAATACATTTTTTTTTAGGAGGTCCTGAGGACTGAACAGAGGACCTAGTAATGGAAAGCTGGCACTCAACCACTTGAGCTACATCAGCTCCCCTGGCTCTCTGAAATAATACTGAAGATGCATTTGGGGGTCAAGTTACACTTTGAAATAAACCCCACAGTTGCTTAAACTAAAACCCAATTTTAGTGTAAGTTCAAGCTAACTTTATAATTGCTAAACATTAACATAGCCTATCCACCATGAGAAATGAACAGTTTTTAAATCATATGTAGTAAAATGGTCATCTTTAACATGTTTCAACATATAAAAGTTTATGTTTTCTATACTTAGAACATATACTTCTTTTGTTATTCAATTTCCTTTCTTCCAAAGTACCAATGTGGGAAGAGGAACTAAGCAGAGGGTACCCAGAACCTCCTTACTCCAGGACAGTTCCTTGCTAGAACTTTCTCTCTTAGAGGTAAACTGTAACAATGCAGTTAACATATTTGACCCAAAGGACATTTACTATGTATTCTGGCTGACATTTTTTGAGGTCTAAGGTCTAACCAGTTAAGCAAGGAATACCTGAAAGGATAATCCAACTTGTTCCTTTCACAGGTAAGCTAACCTAGGCCCCAAGTGGTTAATGGATTACAGCAATTTCAGGGTTAGACACAAAAAAAATAGCTCATTTTCAGCCCCCATTTATTTACCTTTCCTTTAGATCCCGATCCAACAGCTACTACTGTTGCCTGCAATACTTTTCCTTGAGATTTTTCTGGAAGCATAATGCCTCCTTTGGTTACAGTTTCGGCTGCACTCCTTTCAACCAAGACTCGGTCAAAGAGGGGAAGAAACTTTCTAAATGCCTGTCCTGCCTGTAGGGAGAGAAATTTTACACTTGCAACAAAAACAATATGTAATTATATTCTGAACAGATAATACTATGATAATCATTACCTTTCAAACACCAAACACATTCCAGTTTTCAAAGATAAACACCATAATCATATTACTACTTCGGGAAACACGTGAGTGTTCGGCCTATAGTGCACGTTTAATTCCCTATTCCCCATGCCTTAGAGATCGTTATTGCCCCTCTGGCCAGACCAGCATTGGGGCAACTTTAGTTAACTCCAAGGTCAAACATTTTCCTTCGACAGGCTTTTCTGGAAATTTTCAGGATATGCAGATAAATCCTCCTCCTGGAGCCATGCCCTTTCTCCAAGACATTACACACCCACAAGGGCCCCGCGCAGAATAAGTCAGCCGCCGCACGTGTGTCCGGGTTCCCGCCCCCTGCCCCACACACGGGCCGCACGGGAACACTCACGCGAAAAGCCCTCAGAGGAGGAAGGGATCAGCCGGTCTCTCGATCTCTGCCCCTGGCGACTTACCCTTGGGGGCCGTGCCAGTCCAGGGTCCAAGCCGGACACTGAATGACCCCCTACCCTTCCGGCCAAAACCCAAGTGGGCTGTTAGGGCTACCGTGCGTTTTAGAACGACTCGGGACCGCCAAACGCCAACCCACGCGGGACCCACCATGGCTCCGCTTGCCGTAACTCGTACTCTGCTACAGCGTCAGCACCGCCGCAAGGACAGACCTGCAGTCTGGCCCTCGGGATACCAGAACGTGGGAAAAGACTGCCCAATGCGCAGGCGCGCTCGGCCCCGCCCGCCGCCCCTCCCTGCGAGAGGAGGCGGTCGCACCAGCGCGTGCGGTGATTCGTCCTGAGAGCGCTGCGCAGGTCACTGACGCGCAGATACGAGGGCGGTAGAAAAGAGGAGCTTATTCTAGGCTTTTCTAGGCCGCCGGCCCAGATGAAAGAACTATCCCTTCGCCCCCTCCCGGAAATGACGCAAATTGACCCTTGACCCGCGGAGAGCGCGCCACTTTCCGGAAAGTTCTGGAATCGAGCGCGGCCCGGGAACTAGCCTAGCCGGCTGGAGAGGGCTGAGCCCGCAGATCTTGCCCTTGGCGGGTGAGGAAGGGGCGGGGCTGCACACGTCGCGAGCCGATTGCAGGGCCTGGGCGGGAGTAAGGGGGCGGGAGCGTCTCGCCAGTGCGTTGCCGCGGGGCGGGGGGAGCGGCGGAGGGAGGGGACACGGACTCATTGCCGTGTGCGTCCCGCGCTCAGCCCCTCACTCGCCGCTGACGGCCTTCCTCGCTGCCCGTGCACCCAGCCGCCGCCCCGCAGGTACGCGGCTTCCCGGTGCCGCCTCACCTTGTCAACTCCGATCACCTAGCGATGCTTTCTGTGCTGCGGCCCGGCCTGAGGGGGGTGCCGGGAAGAGAGCAAGGATTTCCCGGTGGCGCTGCAGGCCCGTGCCCGCTGGGCCAGGCCTCGAGCGTGCCTGCGGGATCCCATCACGTGGAGCGTGGACCGAGGAAGGGCTTGTCCTGGGGGATAGCTTCGTGGGCCCTCCGGTGCAACTCTCCAGGCAGACTGCAGGTCGCCCGGAAGAGTGGTCGTCCCTGATGGAATCGCTTATTGCCCAGCGGTTGGCAGGCCAACGGTACTTCCACCCTTGACCTTGCTCGGAGCGCCCGGATAGACACGTGGGGCCTCGCAGAGTGGGTCGAACCCTTTGCCCCCAGCATCGCGGCCTTCCTGGCTGCTCAGATACTGTAGCCTCGGGTCGATACATGGAGATACTTCCTCAGAGGCTTTTTGCACCGTCGGAAATATTTTTCATTCCGGTGGTCACTCGGATTTGTAACTTGTCCCTCTCCTGCGGACTGTTTTCCAGAGGCGTGTTTGGCGTGCGTTTGGTCTCGGGGCCATTTTAGCGGTGAAAGGTGAACTCATTTTTAGGCATAGGTGGCTTTAGGGAAGGAGATGGGTGTGCTTTGTGCTAGTGCTATGGGTCAGGAGTTGGAGGCGGCTTTTCCCTGTAAGCTGGTGTTCTGTAGCTGTGGCCTAGGTAGCATGGCTTGCTAATGCGAGTCTGGCTCACACCTTAACGTTTCTTGTTCGGTTGCACCGGTGGCACGTTTGTGCTGCAACACATTCCGTGTAGTTTTAGTACTGATGATCTGCTTGTTTTCCATTTTAGAAATGCTTCGATTACCTTCAGTCCTTCGCCAGATGAGGCCAGTGTCCAGGGCATTGGCTCCTCATCTCACTCGGGCTTATGCCAAAGATGTGAAATTCGGTGCCGATGCCCGAGCCTTAATGCTTCAAGGTGTAGACCTTTTAGCTGATGCTGTAGCCGTTACTATGGGGCCAAAGGTAACAGTATTGTTTTATTATAGTTAATGATAAAACATTAAGGAATAATGTTGTACTGGTGCCAATAGTCTGAAATACTTAACTATACTTTGGTATTCTTTTTTTGAGAGAATCACATTTACGTATGAAAATTCCAGATTTGGGGTTAATTTTTTTTCCAGCATAGCTTGTAATGTCTTAAAT
>PVKH010038504.1:0-11511 GCA_004027955.1 Chaetophractus vellerosus | reverse complement strand
GGGGGGAGGGGAGATATGTAATAAAAATAAATAAATCTTTAAAAATAAATAAATAAATAAATAAATAAAAGATTGTTACAAAGGGCAATGAAGGTCACTATATACTGATAAAGGGGTCAATTCAACAAGAAGACATAATAATTATAAATATGTGTGCACCTAATGGCAGAGCCCCAAAATATATGAAGCAAATATTGACGTATTTGAAGGGAGAAATAGACAGTTCTATATTAATAACAGGAGACTTCAATACACCACTTTCAATAATGGATAAAACATCTATACAGAAAATCAATAAGGAAATAGAAGACTTGCATGATACTCTGAACCAGCTAGACCTAACAGATATATATAGTGCACTTCAACCAACACTATCAGAATACACATTCTTCTCTGGTGCACATGGAGAATTCTCCAGGATAGATCATGTGTTAGATCACAAAACAAGTCTCAATAAATTTAGAAGTATTGAAATAATATGATGCATTTTCTTTGAACACAATTGAATGAAGGTAGAAATCAAAATGGGAAGAATACAAATAACTAAAATCAGAAATAAAAGGGAGGACACTACTGACCTTACACAAATAAAAAGGATCATGAGGAATACTATGAACAACTTTAGGCCAACAAATTATGTAACCTAGATGAAATGAACAAATTCATGGAAACATGCAAACTACCTATACTGAATCAAGAAGGAATAAAAGATCTCAACTGATCAATAACAAGAGATTGAATCAGTAATCAAAAACCTCCCATTAAAGCAAACCCCAGGACTAAATGACTTCACTGGTGAATTTTACCAAACTTTGCAAGAAAAATTAACACCAATTTTGCTCAAACGCTTCCAAAAATTTGAAGAGGAGGGAACACTCTCTAACTCATTCTATGAAGCCAATATCACCCTAATATAAAGGCAAAGATACCACAAGAGAAGAAATTTACAGAGCAATATCTTTATGAATATAGATGGGAAAACCCTCAACAAAATACTAGCCAAATGAATCCAACAGCACATTAAAAGAAATATGCACCATGATCAAGTGGGATCTATCCCGGGTATCCAATAAGAAAATTAATTAATATAATTCAGCACATTATTAGAATTAAGGGAAAAACACATGATCATATCAACAATGGACCTAATTCGACAAAATCCAGCACCCTTTTGTGATAATAACACTCAGAAAACTAGGAGTAGAAGGAATCTTCCTCAACATGATAAAAGGCATGTGTGAAAAACCCACAGCCATCATCATAGCCAACAGGAAAAGACTGAAAGTTTCCCTCTAAGATCAAGAAAAAGACAAGGATGCACACTGTCACCATTGTTATTCAACATTTTACTGGGGCCGGCTCGATAGCCCAGTGGATAGGGCGCCGGCATACCACATGGGAGGCCCCGGGTTCGGTTCCCGGGGACCTCTCCTGGCGGGCAGACCGCCTTGAGAATGGCAAGCCGCCATGGGCGGGCCGGAGCCGCCGTGGGCAGGGCAAGAAGCTGCCACGGACATGGCAAGAGCCGCCACGGGCAGGGCAGGTCGCCCACGGATGGAGCGCAGCCAGCCACCCGCGAACTGAAAGCCGGCCGCGATCGGACGCAGAGACCGCCCACAAGCGGGGAAAGCCGCGCCTGCGCAGTGACCACTCTCGGCGCGTCGCCGCAGCGGGGGGAAGGGGAGATATGTAATAAAATAAATAAATCTTTAAAAAAAAAAAAAACATTTTACTGGAAATTCTAACCAGAGCAATTAGGCAAGGAAAAAAAAAGAAAAGGCATCCAAATTGTCAAGGAGGAAGTAAAACTTTCCTTATTTGCAGATGACATGATACTATATACAGAAAATCCTGAAAAGGGATTCAACAAAACTATTATAATTAATGAACAAATTTAGCAGTGTGGCAGGGCATAAGATCAACATGCAAAAATCAGTAGTGTTTCTATACAATAGTGATGAAGAATCTGAAGAGGAAATTGTGGGAAAACTTCCAATTATAATAGCAACTAAAATAACCAAATATCTAGGGTATAAAGGACTTGTACACAGAAAACTACAAAACATTGCTAAAAGAAATCAAAGAAGACCGAATAAATGAAGGATATTCTGGGTTCATGGGTTGGAAGACTAAATATTTTTAAGATGTCAGTTCTACCCAAAGCAATTTACAGATTCAACACAATCCCAACAAAAATTCCAACAGTCTTCTTTTCAGAAATGGAAAAGCCAATCACCAAATTTATATGGAAGGGTAAGGGGCCTTGTATAGCCAAAGCCATCCTGAAAAAGAAGACTGACGTTGGAGAACACTACTTCCTGATTTTAAAACTTACTACAAAGCTACAGTAATCAAATAGCATGGTACCAGCACAAGGACAGACATACAGACCACTGAAATTGACTTGAAAGTTCAGAAATAGACCCTAACATCTATGGCTAACTGATTTTTGACAAGAGTGCCAATTCCACTCAGTGGGGAAAGAATAGTCTGTTCAAAAATAGTACTGGGAAAACTGGATTTTAATATACAAGAGAATGAAGGATGACCCCTACATCATACCATATGCAAAAATTAACTCAAAATGGGTCAAAGACCTAAATATAAGAACCATAACTAAAACTCCTTGAGAAAAACATGTGGAGGCATCTTCAGGACCTTATGTTAGCCAATAGTTCCTTAGACTTTACATCAAAATCAGGACTGTGATGGTATTTTTCATGTCTCCATTGCCAATTCATGCCATGTACTGTTAGTGGCCTCTTTCATTATTGGAAAAGGAGTCATTAATACCCTTGAGTCCAATTAGAATACAAAGCCCATTGCAAAACTCCCAGAACTATCTCAGACATCCCATGTTTAAGATTCTGTTCCTCAAGAACCACCCCACTTCTGGTACCAGGCTGTATTAGTCAGGGTTCTCTAGGGAACAGAATCAACAGGAGATATCTGTAATTAGTATGAGATTTTATAAGATTCTCTCATGTGACCATGGGGACGCACAAGTCCTGATTCCGCAAGCAGGCTGCAAACCAGGAACTCTGATGAAAGTCCAATGAAGGTCATTGATGAGTTTCTGGGAGACGTTGGCTGTCCAAAGATGAGCTGGGAAATTCTTTCTGAATGCTGAAATCACTTCCGATTTTAAGACATTCAACTGATTGGATAAAATGTCACTCACTGCTGGCGGCAATTTCCCTGGTTGATCTTAGATGTAATCAGCCACTTATGCATAAACTAACTAAGACTAAAGCCCATTAATGTCCTTGTATTACAATTAGCCCAGTGTTTGCTTGACCAAACAACTGGGCACAATTACCTGGCCGAGTTGACACATTAGCTTAACCATCAACGAATTACTTTGTTTTTTTCCCCAACCTTTTCCCTTATCATATGACAAGTTTTATTAGTTTCATGTCGTAATACTTAAGGATGTGAAGTTTAAGAGTGAATATTTCTCAAGGACTTGCTCCCTATTCTGTAGGGAATTAATGCATTTCCGGTTATATGCGGGAGAGTTGACCATTGTTAGGCAGAAATATATATATATATGTATGTATGTATGTATGTATGTTACTGTTTTTACTTAGAGACTAAGTATGGTTTACGGCAATGTGCATGGTTGCCGAGTTGACAAGGAGTGTATTGTGATGGTTAGGCTAATGTGTCAACTCAGCCAGGTAATTGTGCCCAGTTGTTTGGTCAAGCGAAAAATAAAGGTCTTAAATAGAAGCAAAGAAGATATACATATCACCAATAAGCACATGGAAAGATGCTCAACATCATTAGCCACTAGGGGAATGCAAATCAAAACCCACAATAAGAGATAATGTCACACCCAATACACTGCTACTATAAAAATTGGAAAGGGGCCGGCCGTATAGCTCAGTGGATAGGGCGCTGGTATACCACATGGGAGGCCCTGGATTCGGTTCCCGGGGACCTCTCCTAGCGGGCAGACCACCTTGAGAAGGGCAAGCCGCCATGGGCGGGCAGAGCCGCCATGGGCAGGGCAAAAAGCTGCCATGGACAGGGAAGGTCACCCACGAACGGAGCGCAGCCAGCCACCCGCGAACTGAAGCGGAGCCAGCCGTGAATGGAAGCAGAAGCCGCCCACAAGCGGGGCAAAGCCGCTTGCGCGGTGACCGGTCTCGGTGCGTCACCTTAACGGGGGAAGACAAAGTGGACAGAGAGGAACACAAGAATGGACACACAGCAAGAGCAAGCAGATGGGGGCAGGGGGGAATGTAATAAATAAAAAATAAATCTTAAAAAAAAAGGAAAATAAGTTTTTAAAAAATTGGAAAATAACGTGTGAGAGAGGATGTATAGAAATAGGAATATTCATTCATTGTTAAGTATAGAATTACCATACAACCCAGAAATCTCACCTCTAGGCATATACCCCCCAAAATTAAAAGCATGGATGCAAAGAGATATTTGCACCCAGATGTTCACAGCAGCATTACTCACAGTTGCCAAAAGATGAAACAACCCACGTGACCATCAACAGATGAAAGGATAAACAAAATATGTTGTATACATACAATGGAATATCATTCAGCCATGAAAAGAAATGAAGTTTTGGGAGTAGATGTGGCTCAAGCGGCTGAGTACCTGCTTCACACATGGGAGGTCCCAGGTTCATTTCCCAATGCCTCCTAAAAACCAAACCAAACAAAACAAAATCAACAAGCAAACAAATGACAAAACCAACTCAGGGGAGCTGATGTGGCTCAGTGGTTGAGTGCCAGCTTCCCACATACAAGGTCCCAGGTTCAATCCCTGGCTCCAGTACCTCAAAAAAAGGGGGGGAATGAAGTTCTGATACATGCAACAACATGGATGAACCTTGAAGGTACCATGTTGAGTGAAATAAGCCAGACAGAAAAGAGCAAATATTGTATGATCTCATTGATATGAAATAATTAGAATAAGCAAATTCCTAGAGTCTGAAACTAGAATACAAGTTACCAGGCACTGGAGTGGTGGTAGAGAATGGGGAGTTAATGTTTAATTGCTACAGAAGTTTTGTTTAGGGTGGTGGAAAAGTTTGGTAATGAATGGTAGTGACGGTAGTACAATATTGTGAACGTAATTTGCACCAATGAATTATACATTTGAATGTGGTTAAAAGGGGAAATTTTAGGTTATATATATGTTAGTAGAACAAACATTAAAAAATAAAACTGGGGAAGCAGCTGTAGCTCAATTGGTTAGGCTCCCGTTTACCATAGGGGAGGCCCCAGGTTCGATTCCCGGGGCCCCCTGGTGAAGGCAAGCTGGTCCACGTGGCGTGGTGAGCTGACAGCCCACGCAGTGCAGTGAGCTGGTGCAGCAAGATGACACAACAAAGCAGACACAGAAAAATGCAAAGCAAATGGACACAGCTAGCACAAGCAGTGAGGGGGGATAAATAAATAAATAAAAATAAATCTAAAAAAATTAAAAAATAAAACTATAGAACTATACAACACAATCAGTAAGCCCTAATGTAAACTATGGACTCTAGTTAATAGTACAATTATAATATTCTTTCATCATTTGTGCAAAAGATCTCACACTAACGCAAAGTGTTAATAACGGGGGAGGGGTGTGGGGGGGAACTCTGTATTTTCTGCATGATTTTTCTGTAAACCTACAACTTACCTAATAAAAAATTATTTTTAAAAAGTATTTGTCAAAAAAGCCAATACATAAGCAAATAGAAGATGGGAGGATGGCATCTGAGAAAAAGTGCCCAAGTTGAAAGTTCAGTGTGGTCAATGCAGGGCCAAGTGTCCATTTTGTAACAGATGATCAAGCATTTCATTTATTTTCGTGGGCATGAGTGGAACCATCATGACGTGCAAGTCAGCTTTTTAAATAATAAGAATTCTGGAATTTCTTACTGTCTTGACTCAAAAAATAACCAGGTTGCTTTCTCTTAAAAGACCCTAAGCTTCATGGAATAGGTATTTTTATAGTAGTCATAGAACTCTCAGTTTCTAATAGAACCTGTTTTCTAGTAGAATCCTTATGTTGAGAAGGTAGATGTGTGAAACGAGGCAAACTATGTGTTATTATTTATAAGAGGAGATTCAAACTTAAAGGTCTGTGATGGGTGGTAAGTTGCCCTTCACACTATTCAGGCATTACATTAAAAACTTTTAGTAGCCATATTTTAAAACACTTTATACACTTCAGATTAAACCTTAAGTATTTTTAGGTAGCACACCCAGACCTAGAAGAAAGGAAAACGTATTGCTTAAGGAATGTCTCAATCATAATGTATTATTTAAGGTACAAACTGAAATAGAGAGCCTTAAATAAACAGAAGTTTATTTCTCTAATTGTAAAGACCAGAGTGAAGCAGGTGGGCAAGGGGATGGTTATCACCCAGGAACCCAGGCTTGGCATCTCTACCCTCTTCAACGTGTAGGGGCATTGGAGACTGCTGCTCCAAACTCACTGCCATCATCTCCCAGCTGTTAGGACATGGCTTGACTGGTGCACACACCACTTCCCTTCAACCCCATCGGCCCCAATGTCACATTTTCTTGCTGAAAACCAGGTTGGACAATGTGGTCTGCAGTGGGGCATCCACATGCCTAGCTGAGATGCCAGGGTTCTGGGACTAAACAAAAAATGTGAGAATAGATACAGGAAGTGGTGGGAGATGGCAGAAGTCTTTCATATATCTTAGTAATTACTAGAAAGAAATTGAATCCATAGCTTCATTTAACAAACATTTATTGAGTGCAGCTTGTGGTCCGAATTCTATTTTACCCTGAACACAAACAAAAGGCTTCATTAGTGTTATACCTTTCAAAGGAAAATCCCACCACATTTCAAGTAAACTAAACTCACAGTGAGGACCATCCCTTACGTATTCATTTCTTTGTGGGACATTAAAGTAGACGGTAATGTGCAAAATCCTTTCTCTTGGCTTTTCACCTGGCAATTGAATTAAAGTGTTTTGAACACCCGCAGATGATATGGCACCATACTAACTCACTATGGCATAAAGAGTTAGCATTGTGTGCACTCAGTGCTAGAAATCAATTTGGGCAGGAATTGGGCAAGAAAAATAGGGCCAAGACTACAAGTGACTGTCATGAGGCGCTTTGATGTGTGTCATTCTCTCTTCATTTTATTTCACATTTAGTCCTACCCAGAATAATTACTGTAAAGTTGCTCTTTAGCAGCATGGGGAACTCCGGTTGAGAAGCAGAAGCCCTGGGGTTGATAGTAGCTCTGCTGCTAAATAGATGTGCAACCCTGAAAAACAAAAACGGCTTCTGGTTCACTATTTTCATGCAGCAAGCATGCATTTGTCGCCTGCTATGTACTCTGTGCTAGGTCTGCTGAGGAGTCCTACCTCTCTAACCCTCTTGGATTCTCCATGATACTCTAAGAGTCCCAGCCTGTATAGACCACAGAGATGAGGCTATCACATCTTCACCTCCACAAAGGAAATAAACATTTGGGGCATTGGTGCTTGTGGCAGAGACTGTTAACTGTCTCTCAGTAGTCCTTCTCCTGAGTTTCCATTGTAATAGAATCCCTGGTTTTCAATGGGCACAAGGCCATTCTTCCCTTCCTTCCTTGTGGCTAAGGTTGGCCATGCAGCTGAGTTTTCGCCAATGGGATTTGTGTGCAATGGGTGCAGCTTCTGAGTTATGCCATGAAAAACGAGGCATGCCCTCCCCTTCCTTCCCCTATCCCCTTTCCTGTTGGCTAGGTCTGGGGCATGATGGTAACTCATCTTGGACCATGTGGATGAGGGTGATACCCTGGGGTTAGCAGAGAAACAAGATGGATGAGTCCAGGACTCTGTATTAGTTATCTATTTCTACATAATAGTCCATCCCAAAATGCAGTGGCACAAATAATAAACATGTGTGAGCTTACAGTTGCTGTGGGTCAGGAACTGTCCCTTGGCTCCGGGTGTGTCACAAAGCTGCAATCATGGCGTAGGCCAGGGCTGCTGCATCTCAGAGCCCCATTGGGGGACGATCCGTCTCCAAGCTCACTCTCATGGCTGTTGGCAAGCCTCAGGTCCAACTTGGCAATAGAGCCAAGACCTTACTCAGTTCCTTACCATGCGTACCTCTCCAAAGGGCAGGTCACCGCATGACACTGGGCATCCCCCAGAGTGGGCAAGAGAGAGTGAGGGAGGGCAAAAGACAGCCAGTGTGATGGGAGCCAGTCTTTTTGAAACCTAGTCTCAGAAGTGACATCCCATTACTTCTGACATATATTATTTGTTAGAAAGGAGTCACCAGGTCCAGCCCACACTCAAAGGGAGATTATACAAAGTCTTGAATACCAGGAGGAAGGGCTCATGGGAGGACCATCTTGGAGGCTGTTGGTACCATGGAGTTGCCTTCTCATTTTAGAACTACTTATGTTCCAGCCATCACTGGAAAGAAAACTAGATGTCCATCTTTAAAGCAGGGCCTTCATGAAAGCAGTCAAACTTGTGTTTTAATTGATTCCGTGTTAGAGTTGTTTCATTCTATGCAACATTTCCCTGATTAGTGAGGGCTCCGCAGTGGATATTTCCTGGAATATCTGCCTAGCTAGACCATTTTCTCTGAGATTTTCCCCTCCTCCACCTTCACCCCACCTCTTCTATAGCCATTTTTGTGAAAAGAAAAAAAAAAAAAACAAAAAAAAAAACCCTGTTCCTCCCTGGCTCCATCTAATTAAAGAAAAGGTGGTCCGATCTGACTCCCAGGAACTTAGAGTTGGGACCCAGAGACCCTGGTCAGTGTTTGTTGAGAGCTGGAGATCATGTGAAGCTAGGACTGGGCGTGTCTGTGCAAGAGCAAACGTGAGAGCCATTTTGCAGAGAGGAGGAAGGGGCCGATGTGCAGGGAAAAGCGTTGAAAGTAGGCTCAGCGCATGGCTCCCTCTTCCAGGCCTTTCTGAAGGCTGCATCTTCCCCCATCCCCCAGGAATGTGAGATGCCTCTGTACTATTCCAAAAATATGTCCTCACCTCCTCTGCTTTTTTTCACTTAAACTAGTCTGAGTGGGCCTCAGTTCTTAGAAATTAAGCAACCTCAGGCTAGGAAGGACCCTAAACTGTAGTTTTCAACACCTATCCTGAACATTGTCTCAACGAGCTCAAGACATTCTGGTGCACTCTCCCACACCTCCTCCCTCATAAAATAATGAACACTAGCTGTTTACTGCAGAAAACACATGGGGTGGTGGTCAGCATGGCCAACTGGGAAAGAACAGTGCACTGAGGCTACTGACTTGATGAATGTCTGTGATTTGATTTGTTGGAGGTCAGGAGAAGTTTTAGTGTTTTGGGTGACACCCCAACTGGGTGACACACTCACTAGCAACACAGGATCAGAGAAGCCATCCTCTTTTGCCTTAAACTCCTGTGCACTCACATGCTGCTTATCTAGACCAAGAACAACTTACTCTATATCCATGTCATTGAGTTATTAGAAAGAACCCTCCACTCTGTGGGCTTCACCTCCAAACCCTTCCCTGGTGTCCAAGAATGGCTTTACTTGTGTTAATTTTGAATTCCCTAATGGCAGCCTAAGAGGCACAATCTCTGCTCTGAGACAATGTGTCTTGCAAACATCCCCTCCATGTGCCACTCCCTGTCTAAAATTGTTTACTGCAGACTCCAGGCCAGGGTGCTGGGGAGGGGTTGTAATTCTTTAGCGGAATTCTTCACTCCCCTCCCTGAGTCACACTCTGCATTCCTTTTACGTCTCCTCTGAGCTGGCAGGTCAAAATAAGGGCTTGTACCCAACCTTGTTCTAGTAGTTGACCCTCTGGTGTGGAAGGAGGCAAAGTAGGATGTGGTAAACAGGAAGACAGCAAGCTTTGGCTTGGCCTGGGGAGCAGGAAGCATCATTAACCACACTCAGCCTGGTGAAAACCTTGCAGTGCCTCCCAGGCTGGTTCCAGGATTATTCTCAGCAGCTTGGGATTGTCAGTGCAGCAGGCAGAATTTGTCCTATAGCACTACTTCAAGAATCTCGTGGTTTCTGAGGCTGGTGTGATAGATGAATAGGGAGATGTACGAAAGGAGGAGAAAAAGGAGTTAGATGGGGAGAGAGATTGAGTATTGGGCTTACTCCCACCCTTTTTCTCACCTATTTTTTTCTTCTTTTTCTCCCATCCTATTTCAAGCTGCTGCCTGCCTCCCCCCCACTCCCAATCCCTCCTCACCCTACTGTATGTTTCTATTTCTATAACTTCTAACATGCCATATTTTACATATATAGTCTGTCACCCTATGCTAGAATATAATCAACATGAGGGCAGTGATCTTCTCTGATGGATCCTATGAGCCTGAACACTGCCTGGCACACAGTAGGTGTCCAACAAGTTTTGGGTGAAAAAATGAATGTATGGCTGGATGAGTGAATCCCCTAAAGATGCTTTTAAATATTTTCTTACCATGTTTCTTTTACTGTTCTCTTGTCATTCTCCAAACCAGGAATGTCCTCTTCCAATCCCACTGATTATAATCCCATTCATCTTTCAAGGGCCATCTCCAAGGCCACTTCTGCAGTATGACATTGCGGTGAAAATCCAGGCTTCCAGGGCTCAAACCCCTGCTTGACCACTTGCTCCCTGTGTAAACTTGATCGATTACTTCATATCTCTTAACCTCCGTTTCCTTACCTAATGGGATAACTGTGAAATGAAATAACATAATGTTCAAGACACATTTAGCTGTCATGAGTCTTCCCTGATGTTCCCCAGTCGGGTGCTTTCTTTCCCTCTTCTGTGCACCCACATCATGTTGAATGTCTTCTAAGAACACCTCACGTTTTCTCTTAATTCTAGTGATTCTTGCATATGTAGCATTTTCCTTGACAGAAGGGTCCTTCTGACACAGTGCTGTGCAAATGCCTTCCTTCCTTGATTATATATAGGTAGTACTTGAGCAAAGAAACACCAGTGCACAGGAGTGAGCATTGCTGGAAAGAGTGGGGAAGGGATTCGGGATTCATATTCAAAAAATGGACAAGGGCTTGCTTGGAAGATGGGATATTGTGATGTAGAAGCACACAATTAAAAAAAAAAAAAAAGCATTCACTTAGCACAAGCATTTCACATCCTGAGCTACAACTCCATAAAAGTTCTCGGGCCATGGCACATGAATAGGAATCAGCCATCTCCTCCGAATCAGAAACCCCCAGTGAAAGATAGCTGGTGAAGGAGCAAAAGTCAGATCCAGACATGAGGCAGCAAAGACCTGGCTTCTGAAGAAAAGGACCTGCCCCTTTCTGTTACAGGGATCCCCTGGAAAGTCATTCATGATAAACACTGGTGTGTTTCTGCAATCTGGCTTTTATCCCTTCAAAGTCCTGAACTGGGGGCAATTAGCAGAGCAGGAGAAGCCAAGAAAATGCATTGTGAGTATAAACAGCTTGACAGGACATTTATACAGCAGCAGTCAGAGTCTGGTCCTCTTTCCCCAGTGTGGCAGAAGCCAGAAGTGGAGATTTAAAGAGCAAGGGACTCCCTTTATCCCCCCTTCTTC
>PVKH010038503.1:0-11314 GCA_004027955.1 Chaetophractus vellerosus | reverse complement strand
TTTAATATATGGTCCCCACATCTACCATCTTCCTACAGTTTCTTGATATTAGCAAAAATAAATGTATCCATTAAATAAAATTAGAAAATATTTCATTATTTAGCATTTTTTACTGGTACCCTTTAGTTAGAGATGTGGTTTAGTTTTCATAGAAAATTATGCTTGAGGAAAAAAATTCTCACAGACGTGACCTGTAGATATTAACTTTTTTTACTTTTACTGAATTACATATGATTTCATTTGTTTTGAGAATTCAGCATCTGAGCCATTGCTCAGCCCAAAGAGATGTAAAAGAGGTATCCGGAAGTCCTAAGTATCTTTTTTTTTTTAAAGATTTATTTATTTTATTACATATCTCCCCTTCCCTCCCGCTGCGGCAACGCGCCGAGACTGGTCACCGCGCAGGCGCGGCTTTCCCCGCTTGTGGGCGGCTTCCGCTTCCGTTCACGGCCGGCTTTCAGTTCGCGGGTGGCTGGCTGTGCTCCATTCGCGGGCGACCTGCCCTGGCCGTGGCGGCTTTTGCCCCGTCCGTGGCAGCTTTTTGCCCTGCCCACGGCGGCCTGCCATTCTCAAGGCGGTCTGCCCGCTAGGAGAGGCCCCCGGGAACCGAACCCGGGGCCCCCCATGTGGTATGCCGGCGCCCCATCCACTGGGCTATCGTGCCGGCCCCCCTAAGTATCTTTTAGGTATTTTTAAAAGAGGATAAGTAGAAGGAAAAAGGAAGAAAAAAAAAAGGTGTTTATAATGTGTAGTTCATATTTGATGTGCCAGTTAATGGAGAAACTGAAAAAGAGAATTTGCTGGCTTTTGATGTTGGGAGGTGTGGTCATAATAGCAAATTAGGCAATATTGTTTTCAATCAAATGTGAAGGCAAATAGAGAAGAAAAGATAAGAATTTACTGAGCATAAATGAATGATTTTACAGAAGTAAAGAAGAATGGTCAGAATTTAGATACGCTGTAGGTAATATAGTTATGAAAGAAAATACCTTTTCTTAAGATGATAAGAGAATACCATGAAAATACGTATTCTGATATGATGTTAAAAGAAAATGAGACATACCTAGAGTATATTTTGCTCTTTGCCTCCCTTGACTTTAACTTTTGGTTAAAAGAAACACTAGCCTGGGCCAGCTCGATAGCCCAGTGGATAGGGCGTCGGCATACCACATGGGAGGCCCTGGGTTCGGTTCCCGGGGACCTCTCCTAGCAGGCAGACCGCCTTGAGAATGGCAAGCCGCCATGGGCGGGCCAGAGCCGCCGTGGGCAGGGCAAGAGCCACCACGGGCAGGGCAGGTCGCCCGCGGATGGACCGCAGCCAGCCACCCGCGAACTGAAGCAAGCGCCGGCCGTGATCGGACGCAGAGACCGCCCACAAGCGGGGAAAGCCGCGCCTGCGCAGTGACCACTCTCGGCGCGTCGCCGCAGCGGGGGGAAGGGGAGATATGTAATAAAATAAAATTTAGAAAAAAAAAAAGAAAAAGAAAAAGAAACACTAGCCTTACAAAATGTGTAATCACAACGTATGAACTTTTGTGTTTAATTTTAATTTATCTTAACTCATGAAATATTTCCGGGATAGTTATTAGCAACTTTATTTTTTAAACATAACGTTACTAGCTGTCACTTAATAAAAATGGAAACTCTGTTTTTAATCATTCAGGATTTGAGAAATGTATTTATACATATATTAGATTGAATGATCTTTACCTTCATATCCTCTTAATGAGAAAACAGGTTTTGGTAATCAAAGATATGTCTTCATTGGCTGCTAATATTTAAACATTTTTTGTCTGTAAAATGTATCCATGAGATATCAGAACATCTGTTTCCTATAAGATTCTTTATAAAAGGTTTGACAATGAGGAGTTAGATTAATAGAATATATATATTAATAATGAGATTATAAACTTGGATTCATTGTAAAAGATAGTAGTATGCCCAGGGTTTTCTTAATGAAAAATTGACAACTGTAGAACTAGGAGAAGTTGTACTCAAACTTGAGCATGCACCTGAATCATCTGAGGGGCTTATTAAACTATAGATTGCTGAGCTCTACTCTCACCCCTACCTCCCACCCCCATAGAGTTTTTGAATCATTAGGAATGGAACTGGAGAATTTGCATTTCTGACATCTAGATGATGTTTGAAGCTCTGGCTCAGGGGTCATTAAGAACCAGTAACTTAGAAAATTCTATCCCTAATTGCGATACCACGTGCAGTAATGGATTATAAATGTAAATTTTCACATATGAATGGGTGCTTTACTAAATGTTTTTGGTGATATGAATACATAAAATTATCTGAAATTTCTTTAAATATCTTGGTTTATTCAGTATGTGCTTTTTATTTTAAGGATGAAACACTAGTCCACTGTAGTCTCAATGAGCTAGAAGATGCAGCACTTACTTTTCCAGTCCTTTTCCAAGATGTCATTTATCAGGTAATTAAACAAAATTTTTTTTAACTTCATTTTTGGCTTGTTAGATGTTCTGAAAACAGAAATCTTTTGTAATTTTCTTTTCTGTGATGTTAAGTATGTTTTTCTGTATAGCACCTGATGGATTTTATCAATATATTAATGAATTATTAATAACACAAAGTAGCATCATGTTAAATAATTACATAAAAACATTAATTTGTTACAAAAATGCTCATTTTTTAATCCAGTGATCTCTGCTAGTTTCATAATCTGTTTGCCAGCAGGTGGAGGCAGGAACACTGACATCATAGACTTCTGAGAGAAACTTGCCAGGTTAACACCTGGTGCTTTTTTAAAAAATACAATTAATATAAATAAAACTCATTCCTTGTTGGTCACTTTTTTTCCCCTCTAGTAGTAATGTGGTCTGTAAATTGCAGTCTGATAGATCTACTTTAATAGAATTCCAGGACACGCTTCTAGTTATTGCTTTGAAGGATTTAGGTATAAGCATTTCTTCATCTGTGTTGATGGACAGGTAACAGTGCAAAATAGAAAAAAACATTAATATTTGTCTGTGGATTATGTGTTTTGGCCAGAGTTTCTACTTTAAGATTTTCCTATCATGAGATTTCAATTAAGTGATATACTTTGAAAACTACAAAGTGCTTTTCTGTGTTTGTGGTTATGTTATTTAATTAGCTTTACCTTCATACTTACCTGTTGTTGAAGAAATGAGGAAAGGTCAAAAAGTTTGGTTTTTGTTAAGAGGATGCCAATGCAAGGATTTAACTAAATAAAGCCACCAAGCATTTACATGAGGATCATGAAAAAGTGTTTATAGTTGTTTATGTACTCTTAATAGGCAGCTGGATCGTGGTTATGGTTTTCTTGGCAGATGATAGTTATTATCTCACAGGAATTATAAAATTTCAGAACTAAATAGAAGTTTGTGGTTCTTACGTACTTTATCTGGTAATGAGTTACAGGTGGATTTATTTTAACAGTTATTGTCAGTACTAGTTTAACTTGGATAGGTATTGTAGGTATGGTAATAACCGAATAATATATTCACTTCCCTTTTATTAAATGTAAACTAATTTTAGTTTTGATAATCAGTGTGAGCAAAAATACATTTTTTGTATTTCTCTTTAACTGGACATTGGTTTAAGGTAAACCTCTTTCATAAAATATTTTCTGTATTAGAGAATTACAAAGCTGCCAAACAGGTTGTTGTTCTTTGGTATATTTCAAGAAAAGGAATCTTGCGGCAAATAAAAATAATATGGCAATGTCTTAGTTCTCTTTTTAATTTGATGACCTTGTTTTTTGTTTAAAATTGCACCCCCCCCCCAAAAAAAAATGGCTATAGGGCTTTGATTTTGGAGAGGAAAGCTATTTGAAAAATATAGGTAAATAATGCTTTTGGGTTGACGACTTAAGCTTCTAGATTTGAAATTTCTTGGTGTTTGATCTGTTTATGTAATTAATAGTAAAATAAGAATCTTGGAAAGTAGATGAATCTTCCCTTCCATGAACATTTCTTTTCAGTATGACCATAAAATCAAATTTTTCCTTACTCCTTTCTCCTTTTCTGTTTTAACTCTTCTTTATAAAATTCATATTATTTCATGTGGATCTCTGGGTAGTTGTCTTATTTTGAACAAAAGGCTTCTAGCAGTACATATGACTAATATGTATAAAAAACATATTTGTACTGCATCTACCTCTGGAATTCAGAGGACTTCATTTTCTTACATGAGTTATACTTCCCGAAACTAAAAAATAAATGAACTAGCCTGAATCAGGAGCAATGAGCAGGGTGTTTGAATCTTCTAAGTTATAGAGATCATTGCATTTTAATATTATGGTTTAGTTACTACATTATTGGCAGAGTTTTAGTTTCCCTTTAGTAAATTTTTGAGGCTGTCCATAGTCAATATTGGGTGCATTCCCTTGGATTTCTGGTTTTGGCATAGCCATTTTGTCTGCTTTTTAAAAATAACTTTGAAGAAATCTTTGGGTTAGGGTCCCCCCAGTTTTCAGACCAGCAAGCTCCCTTTAAACAGGGAATGATGTCTTTTAAACTTTCAGTGGTGTTGTCTCCATCTACTGGCAAAGAAGAAATATACACAAGGGTCTGAGATGATCTAGGAGATTTTGGAGAAACCACATTATTAGGTAAGATGTAACTTAAATATTTAACCACTACAATATAATGTGGCCCACTTAAAGACAGAAACCTCTAAAATACTGTATATACTCTTGAATATGTCAGAAACTAAAAGTAAAATGGTAATGTTTTTTAATGAGATAGGATCAAGTTCTTCATCTGACTCAAAGCCATAAAACTGTTTTCTTGAAACTTTGTTTCTTTTTTTTTTTTTTTTGGTAAGTTTGTTATGGTTGATGTATATGTACCTTTAATTTTACATATTATTTCTCTCTTCATTTCAAAACAAAGCATAAATTGTCTAATAATTGTCTATATCAGGGGTTGATTCTTCTGTAATGGTCCAGACAGTAAATATTTTAGATTTTGTGGGCCATATAGTCTCTGTCACAACTACTGAACTCTGCCACTGTGGCATGAAAATAGCTATAGACTATGTGTAAATGAATAAGCATGTCTATGTTACAATAAAACTTAAGTGACAAGTGGGATTTGCCCCACAGGCCATAGTTTGCTGACCCTTGGTCTAATAATTATGAGAGTATATACAGTAAACTTACACATTCAAATTCTAAGAGAAAGTAATCAACTGTTAGTCAAAATTCTTATTAATATGTAGAGAAAATTAGACCCATAAAATTGTGGGCTTTCTTGTTGTTGTTTTTTTTTTTTTTTTTCCAGATCAAAGTTTGAGGGAAATTTGAGACGGCCTTTACTCACATTTAAAGATTGCCTGACTTCATGATATATAATAATACTCTTGATTGATAAGTAGGAACAAATGTGGTTAGGGTTAGTTCAGATCCTAGAATTTACAAGTAGGTAGATTATTCAAGCCTAAATTTAGTACTTTGAGAGCATCTGAATTCCATTTCTTGGGGGATAAAAGACCTCAAAAGATCCATCTCAAATTTAAATTTGATACATAATTACTACAGACACTGTATTGAATAGACATTATTTTTAAGTGAGGGTATGGCACATGCAAAAGAAAAGCATATAGATGTTTTGTTTGAGTGTGGTTTTTTTGCCTTAAATTGGTATTTTTTCCCCTAAATTGTTTTATAATTAGTTACTAGAAAACGTATTTATTCTAGATTGATAGAAGTGCATTTGGTATCTGGAAAAACAAGTGCATGATTACTTCCAAAGCACGTTTAATCTTTATATTTAGCTTATATTGACACATTGTCAGGAAATCCATCTCGTGGTGTTACTCAGTTAAGAGGTCTCCACTGTATTTAGTTTCTGTTCCTGCAGATCCACCAATTCAAGACTCTAGGTCATCTCACTCCCTCTTCCATCCAGAAGATGACTTCTATCCACAAGCAGGACTGAATCAAAAGACAGATTTTTCACTTAGCTCTTGAGCTGAACCACCTCCTCAATGACCTTCCTCTATCTCCATCAAGAACTGGAGCTCAGTTTTTTGAAGATGTAATAGAGCTACTCAGCCCAAACGTGGCTGATTGAAGACAAAAAGAAGATGCCTCATGTGTTTCACCACAGTGCAGCCAAACGTAACTGAGTTGTCCAACTCCTCATTCTGTAAAGTATGGCAGGGGCATCTGATTTTTTACTCTGTTCACCAATAAGACTTTAGCCAGTCAGTGGCTTTCTGAAGATCAGTAAAATCAACAAACTTTGGGTCAGCTGTCCAGAAGTCAGATTGTGGTAAGCACTCAAGGAGAGATAGGATCCTTTAGGGAGCTACCTGCTAACAGATGCTATATTTTATTAGTAGAGATTGCTTTTGTGGGAAAAGTTGTGGGGGAAAGGTGGGTGGAGAACCATGGTTAGCAAAAAGTTCAGTTTTATTATAGTTTGTTTTCTTCTTGAGAATCTTAAGTAGCTTAGAGTAATTTTCATAAGCATCTCAAACATACCCAAGAGAAGTAGAGAGTCATTGCCTTCTCTATCCTCTCTACTGTCTTTCCTAGGAAAGTCAGCATTATTTTTGCTTTATGAAGTAAAAAAAAAGCAATCATTTAGATCAAGAGTTTTGTAGTAAATACTTAATCAAGTTTTCCTTCTTTCAAGTTCTGACTTACATTGATACTAACCAAGAGGCATTTTGTTGTACAAAAGTGTAGTAAGAATGATTGTGACTTAAATATAACATTTGGGGGTTTGGACACTTAATTATTGAGGAAAGAAGTAATATTTTAGTTTGTAGGGAACAATATTTCCATAGTTGATTGTATACAAATATTTAAAAGACTACTTTAGAATAATTTTAAAGTATCCCATCCTTACTAGTAAGTATAGTCATTATTATTAAGTATAGTTAACTTTCCCATCATAATTATTCATGATTTTTAGATTAAAAGTAAAGATGAAACCTGTAGTTATCTCCTTTTCAAAGATAAGTTTGTATTTCATGGGGAATTCTTTGTCTAAAATGTATTTTTTTTTAATTAGTAGTTCATTTAAAAATATACATGAAAATTTCCTGTTTAAAAGCTGAAAATGATCTGTAAATTTAGAAGTTACATTTGAGATATAAGCATATTATTAAATTATTGAAGTGGTTTCATTCACTTTGAAGTTCAGAATTTGTTTTTAAAGGCAACATTTTTGTTTTACTACAATGGCCGAGTTTTACTTCATGAAAATTATGTTTCATCGTAAACTTTTAATTCATCTACATGAATACATTAACTTTAATATATCCCACTTAGACTCTTTTGAAAAAACTCTTTTCCAAATTCATTTCTCTTTAATACAGGCTAAGGTTTTGCAGAAGTTTTTAGTTTGGGGATTTTTGTTTATTTTGTTTTTATTTTTATTTGTTCTGATGTTTTAGTATTCACCATTCATCCCCAGATTCATCTACCTACAAATACTACCCCCAGCTGCCATCTACTTCTTATTGGAACTGTGTGAAGCAAAGGATGACTGTAAAATCACCCCATGGGTTATGAAGTTCAGGCCTCCATAGTGCCTACCTGAGCAACCCTCTTTCCAAGGAGAAGGTTTGGGTTTTCTCTTATGCTCTGGTATTGATACTAAGAAAATGTTAGCTAATTTAAATAGTTAAGCTATCACTTGACACAGTTCGTTATTACTTTCCCTCTTCCAAAGGATAGATTATGGCCCTAAGGCTGTCTCTTCGGAGTTGAGGTTGCCCATTTCTACCCATTGAATCATACTCATTCTGATTATTCTCCTTATGACTGATTACTTTTAAATGTGTGGGATAATAATAAACACTGGCACTTTCAGTGTGCTTGGCACTGTTCTATGTGCTTTACATGTATTAACTTATTAAATCCTCAGATCAACCCTATGAGGTAGGTACTGTTGTCAAACCCATTGTATAGATGAGGAAAAGTGAGGTGTACAAAAGGGTTAAATAACTTGGTAAAGCCACTTATACAAGTCTGGTATCCACTAATGGTAAGATTTTTCAGGTAATTGTAGCATCTGATTCTTCACATTCCCCAATGTTGCTAGTTTCCTGCTTTTAATTCTTACTGCTAATTAAATAAGAAATGGCACTTGCCATTCATCTTTTTGTTTAAAGAAAACACATGCCATACTCTTAAGTGAGTGAACCCCACTGAAATTACCTGTTTTTTGTTTGTTTGTTTTGTTTTGTTTTTTAAAGCTACAGCAGTAAGCTCACAGGATATTGTGGGAAAAGTATTAAAGATGCTTGTCTTAGACTATTGTCTATTCTATTATTGTCTGAGCTTAAAATCATTTTAGAAATATTTTCCATAAGAAGATTCATGCGTAAGAAATTTTTTTCTTAGCTATTTGTCCACAAGTTGAAACAAGTTTGGTGGCTTTTGTTTAATTCTGCTTTGTTTTCTCATGCTGTTAAAGTTATCTATGATGTTAGATTAAGATAATAGAAATTACCCAGTGTATAACTTGAAATTGCTTAAGTAGACATGAGTTTGAATTTAGACTTTAACACCCAACATTTAGAATCAATTTATTATTTGATTTTAATGACTACTCTTATTAAATCTAGTTCTGTTAATCATTTTTGTATTAGAAGTATCTATATGCAATTATAGGAAATTCTTATTAATATCAAAGTACAGGTTGGCTGTCAGAAATTGTATCAAGGAGTGTTTTCTATTTCTATTATATATTCAGTACCTTTCTGTATATAATTTAAATCTTGGTAAAAATCTCAGCCCACAATAAATTATGCAAGGTTAGTTCCGTTATTACTATTTTGCAAATATTATTCCAGTAGATTTTATTGCTTTAAAAATATTGCATAATGAACATATTTATGATTCCCTAATTTCGAGTAGTGGTCAATCTATTTAAGTTGTGTGTTTGGGCATAGTATTTTTATAGAGTAATCATTTATTATAGCAATAGATATTACTTTTAAACTTCGGCTTATTTTATCAAAATACATTTGTTTTATTGAGAGAAGATTAATCTGTAGCATAGACAGTTCATTTGGGAACCTACTTAGTTCTGAAGAGTTGCAAGTGTGAAGAAGGATAGGTTGGTGAAATATTAAGTAGAGAAAGGTGTGGATTGAGGATATACAAAAAAAAAGGAACTATGCATCTTGGGATAGGAATCTTTGGGAGATAAAATATTGAAATAGAGTTAAGGTATCTGTAGGATAGATTATGAAGCATTTGGGGGCATATCTATATATGCACCTGTACATCTGTATATCTCTGTGACCTAAAACAATACATAATTTGTAGTCTAAAAAATTAAACCCGTCGTTATTATACTTACCTTCCAGGTGTGTTATTTGTTCCACTGGACAATACTATGTGCTTCTTGATTCCTGTAAATTCTGTTTACACCTATCTTTAATATATCCAAATGACTTAGACCCTGATGGTCTATCACTATCTCTACTTCTCTTTCTCAGATTTTGCCTTTGCAGAGTATCACCAACCCCAGTGCTATCCCTGCTCACTGTTACTTTGTACTTTTCTATATTTTTTTTTCCCACTGATCACCTCAGTCTCTCCTATGTCTTTCAATACTGAAACCTTCCTGTTCCCTTTCCTAAATCAAATGGTGGATCTGTTCTGAGGATGGGAACTCTTACAGTCAACAGTTATTCTCTTCTTATGGTAAGGAAATACTCTAGCAGTACATTTCTCCACCTTGAGTATCACCCCAAAAGAAATGAAGGATACAGATGTCACGGGGAATAAATATAAAAGAGTAGAATGCATAATGAAGTCACTATTTTAAGAAGCTAGAAAATGTCACATATGGATAGTATCCATTTATTATGAAGATAACTGATAAATATTGTTTAATTTAAATAACTTTTTAAAACCTGAAAAGTATTCCTCTATGATGGAAATGTGCTAGTGTTCAAAGGAAGCAAGTCCCAAATTACAGAAGCCCTGCCTTACCTTAGTTTGCAGGGATATTGAAGACAAATGAATGCATTTATACTTGTGCTAAGTTGACCTTTTTATGACTATTGAAGGCTTGAAAGTGATTAACAGATCTTTTTAGCAACAATCAAAAGGTTCTGATGGTTATAGTTTTATCATCTTTCTTGAGAGGAGGTCATTGAGAAAAAAGTCTTGGCAGAACTGATATTTTTTTCTAAACCATCATAATATTTTGAAAAACCCTAGTTTAAAAATGTTTTGGCAGTAAAATAGTAATATATTTAAAACCTGTCATTTAGATTCATATATAATAGATTATATATTAAAGTCTATTATTTGGCTTATAAGGTTTGTGGCTTTCAACCAGGGCCACAAACTATATAAAATGTTCTGAGATGAAAAGGTTCAGATTACTTAGAAGAATAACTAAAACAGTGTCAAGAGGAGATTTATGGTTCATACTAAATAGGTCTATATCCTTGGGGAGTGGATGTAGCTCAAGTGGTGGAGCACCTGCTTTCCATGTACGAGGTCCCAGGTTTGATCCCCAGTACCTCTTAAAAACAAATGAAAAAAAAACCAACTCTCATTGAGGAGTGGATGTATCTCAAATCTGTGTCTATATCCAACTGTTTTTCTCTGCGTACACTTACCCAAACTTCTTTTTAAACATAAATATGGGGTTGAAGTCTTATAATCTGATTTATTCATTGAATATGTAATTAACACTTTACTTTTTCATTATTCTTCCACATTATTTTTATTTCCTGTGCCATAATTTATTATGGTGCAATCCATTTAAGTTGGTTCTAGTTTTTCATTATAATTTTTTTTTTTTACATATCCCCCCCCCCTTCTGTTTGTTCTTGCTGTGTTCATTTTTTTTTGCGTTCTTCTGTGTCTGCTTTGTCTCCCCCCCACTGCGGCGAAGCACCAAGTCAGCTCACCGGTGAGCGGCGGCCTTGCCCACTCGTGGGCGGCTTGCTCCGCTGGCGGGCGACTCTGCTCTGCTCTGCTTGCGGGCAGCTCTGTTCTGCTCGTGGGCGACTTGCCTTGCCCGTGGTGGCTTTTTGCCCTGCCCACTGCGGCTCTGCCCCGCCCACGGTGGCTTGCCCCCTCAAGGCGGTCTGCCCCACTCGGAGAGGCCCCTGGGAACCGAACCCGGGGCCTTCCGTGTGGTGTACCGGCGCCCTATCCACTGGGCTACAGCTGGCCCCTCGTTATAACTACAAACAAGTAAACCATCATTACAGCCTGGAGATGGGGACTGTGTGATAGTATTAGCCTATCAATAATTGGAAAATTGTCTTCCACAAGTGGTCAGTTCTTAGGGAAATTCAGTAGTTGTGCTTTGAAGTCATGTAGCTTGTCTCT
>PVKH010038502.1:0-11313 GCA_004027955.1 Chaetophractus vellerosus | reverse complement strand
ACATTAGAAGCTTCTCTAAAATTGGTAACATTGTTATATTTGGGATGTTCAAGGGATTTCCTCCCATTGCCTGACTCTGTTGTTGTGCTTGCTGAGTCCATGTACCCCGGATAGTAAAGACTCTTGTATGTACCCTTCTGATTCTGACTGGATCATATCCTTGCTCTATAGAAATGTTGTAGCAGCCATATGCAGTGAGCATTAACAGGCTGGTCCTCGAGCCTCCCTAGCTCCGGGCTTGAGACCCAACATCCAGCTTTTATTGCGGAGCTATACTTGTCCTGCTGTCCTGCTGAGTGCTTCCTGCTTCCTCCCCAAACCTGAACCCCCCCGCCCAGAGGTTCCTAAGAAAGACTTTGGTACAAGTGATGAAAGAAGCTGCCCTCTTTCTCTCCCTTTTCTATAATTTTCCTGCAAGGTTATGTTGTAATTTATGGGGTAGATATACAGGGGCAGCTTGGATATTAATGGTAGAGACTGGTAGCCCTTGAGGGAATTTATAAACATAAGTGCAGGCCCATAACAAGCTGTGAAATAGAACATATTCAGGACAGCAGCCAGAGCAACAAGCTAACAGTCCGCAACAGGGCAACAATTACTCCGGTCCTTCTTTCCTTCCTTCATGTTGTCCTAGTGATGTCGACTCAGTTTTCTGTGTCTTTGTGTGCAAGCACATCACTGGTCAGCATGCTGCTGACTTCTCAGTAACCTTTCAGCTTCGTACTGGTGCTGAAAATCTTTGTTTTCATAGGTGGACTTTCGCTGGCACAGAGTGTGGACTTGGTCATTGTTGACTTTCCCTAAGTTCTCTGCAATCCAGTGTTCTGGGAAGGAGTTAGTTGTCTTTGGTAAAATGCCTTGATAAATTTCTCAGAGTCCTTTGATGATGCCCATAGGCTATTGAGTTTAAAAGTTATCCTAGAAATTCAAAAGCTGATCATGTAGGTCTTTCATGGCATTTTTAAGAATGGTTACCCAAGAAGCAATTAAATTTAAGGCAACTTAAGGCAATATTTCTCTCCCTTTTTCACTTTATGGCACACTCGCAAAGTAACATTTGTATTATATGCTGAGATAAAAAGGAATGAGGCTGCTGGAGGCTGCAACCTGCCCAAGGGGCATTATCCCCCAGACTTCACCCCACCATCCTGAGGGCAGAGTCGATCTGTTTCAGCACACCTGTAACCTTTAGTGGCACACTCTTAAGGGCACTATGGGTACAAAGCTCTGCTCTGAAGAGCAGCCAATAAGTGCCTCATCTTGTGTTTTCTTGTTTTTGTTTTTGTTTTTTTTTTGGTTTGGGTTATGTCAGTGGATTTTCTTCATACTTCCATATTGAAGCTTGTTAATTGATCACCTTAAAAACACAGGTAATTGGTGCAACTGGTAGTGATCTGGTGCCTTGACCTTCTCTAAGTCGTTATAAATTTTGACCCATCAATGTTCAATCCCCAAAAGTCATTTCTGGAAGGTTACTAATATTGCACTTATACAGTTGAACATGGGAATTGGAAAGTGAGTATCCATCATTTCTCTACTTCTTATTTGTTTGCACAAACAGGTTTCCTCTCCGAGTTTTTAACAGCATATTCCTTAAATGGATATCTGCTTTGAATTCCTAAAGCATACAGTGCTTTTGCTCTAAGCTTTGATTATGCCAAAAGCAGCTCCCACAGGAGGCATGATGGTATCACCCACACGATTTATGTGAGTGCTTTCATGGCAAAAGAAATACAGAGGGTTGGGGGACCTGATAAAATCATCCAGGCAAAATGCCATTTTCCCCCAAATATTTGGCTTCCAATATAACTCACTGAAGTCATAGGACAAACATCTTCATAATCTTTGGGGAAATCTACATATCCAAAAAAGATAAGATAGTGATGTATGTGTTTTAAGTCAAACCTTCTCACAATTGTTAGCATGATGGACTTTCTTCTTCTTAAGGTAGCCAGGAGTTAGGGTAGGAATGGAGTACGCTTGCTTATGATGCAAAGTGCATTGAGCTTCCTATAGCAATCCCCTGATCATATATGATCATACCACCCTGGTAAAAATAGCCATGGACGGGAAGCGGTGTAGCTCAGTGGTTTGAGCGCCTGCTTCTCATGTACGAGGTCCCAGATTTGATGGCCGCTACCTCCAAGGATAAAATGCACACTCACCTCTCTCACATTCAAGACCTTAGATAAGCTAGACACAACCACTCTTTATAAACAGTTTTTCATGGGTTCCATTCCATCCAAGCAGATATAGTTACTTATCCCTGAAGGACACCTTTTGCTTTCCTGTCCCCGTGCCCATGTTTTACCTTGTTCTCACTTAGAATGCCTCCTCTTATCCAATAATAATTTCTACCAAGTTTTTGCTTTAACACTGCGCTAAGCATCTAACATCTTCACAGCAACCCTATGAGGTAGAGATTATTATCCAAATAGAAAACATCTCTCAGGTTCAGCTCAAAAATCTAATCTTCATAAAACTTTGCCTGCCTCCTCACCCATCTCCCTCAAATGTTTTCTCTCTTATATGGAAATTCTCATCTGTAAATACATGAATTGTTTACTGCTCTGCGACTTCTGTTCCGTTATTGTATCTGTTATTACTATCCACAATTGCCATTGTCGTTTCACTTTTCACATGTCCGTTTTGCTTCCCTCAAATAAACTGTAAGTTCCTTGAGGGCAGAACACAGTGGCATTTTCTTTGAATCAGTCAGGGCCCTGGTCCCATGGTTTTCAAGGATGTGTCAAGTCATTTATGTGGATTGGGTTGAACTGGACACTCATATAGTGATGAGGCATTGTCCTTATCAAAAGCAAAACTGTGGCTGTACTCTGCTCTAGCTTTCTCTGCACCTACATCTATCTGTTCCCTTCCCAAAAGTTTCAAGACCTGTCACTGAGAATGGACAAAACAGCAGAGCATCATTTAGGGGAGGAATTGTGTGCACACTGGCCCTTGCCCAGCGTGAGAAATTGCACGGTAATAAAGTAGAAATGAAGCATTGTCCCAGAACACAGATTTCCCCCTCAGTTGTTCTCAGCCTGTATAAATGATTCAGTGGAGAACAGGCATGGGAGAGGCCATGTCTGTGCCTCTAGGCAGGAAGCAGAGGCGGCCCCTGTAGCCATAAGCATCTAGGTTGCAAGGCCCTTGGCCTTCTGGGGGCCGGGAAGCCAACCTCAGCGTGTTCTCTGATTTACCTCATCCTGGCATGGATTATTCCCGTAATCGTCATCCATCTGTGTGAGCACAACCTCAGTGATAATTATATCGCCCTAAATTGGAGGGTTTGGATGGCATCCCACACTCCTCAGAAGAAAATATTACTTTAAATTTTTTATTCGCTTCACAATGCCCATTAACAAAGCAACCCATTTCAGTTCCAAGTGAGCAACTTCTGAATCGTACTTTTTCTTTACAGGATCATGCCCCGCTCAGACAAGGATGAATAGGACCTGAGTCAATTCTTTTTTTTTCAAACCTGAACATGACTAGTTTTGTTCCCAAATTAAAACCTGGCTGCCTAGTAAGCAGACAAGCTAATAAATTTTTTTAAATACATATTTTGCTTCAAATTGAGTACCTTAATATCTGAACATTGAAACATCTATTAATTCAAATGGAAAAACCAATGCAAACATTTCACTCTCTTTGCACTAACAAACTTAAAGATCATTAAGTCATAAGAATGAGTCTACAGAGAAGCACCGTTGTTCTTGTTTATTCTCAAGAAAAGAAACAAAGCAACTTATCAAAAAAAAATCTGTGAGGGCTCACAGTGTGTTTTTTTTTTAATCCTGAGCCATTTTCCTTATTGTTTGAATGGAGCTCGTAAATCATAAGCTTTCTTCTCTAGGAGACCATTTTTTTTCAGGAGAGTTTTTATTATTGTGTTTCACACCTCTCTGGGCAGCAACAGAAGGTAGATATCTTCTTACCTTCAGCAATTCAGTTGTCTTGAAAGCTCATAGATGGGTATCAGTGATTGTTTTCTCCAGCCTTAAGTCCTGCAACTCCTTGTTACTCACTAAATAGTGCAGAGGAGATTGCAACTGAGAAGAGATCCCAGACCTCATGTACAGAATCACCCCTAAGTTTTAGTGGAAAATGCCCATTACTCTCTCACAGTTCAAATGCATTCAGAGCTGAAGGTCATTTTTGCAGAAGATATATATTTTTTTAAATTTATAGTCTATTCAGGACCTCAGATTGGATTAAAATCTCTGTAATTTTATTTTTCTTCTTTTTTCCAACAACCAACCCCATGAGAAAAAAGAGGGAGTAAAGGCCTTAATAAAGATAGTTCCACATGTAGAACCATTTGAAAAGCATGTTGTTAAATCAACATAGTACTGTTATTTACCACCACTTTTCAGCTATGTTGAAAGAGTTATAAGGAGATATTTTTCCCCAGTTAGACCATCATAGATTTCTTTTTCAGATCCATGTTTCTGTTCCAAACCAGCTTTCACCAAGGCTCTGGGAATGTCTTTACCCAAACTCCTTCCTACCAAACCAAATCTAATTGAAAGCTCTTTTTATTTATTCATTTCATTACCAAGAACTTTGCAATAAGCTGGATTTGTTCCCAACCAAACTATTCCTGGTACTTAGTAGGAATTATTTCTAGAGATTAGTCACCCAGCCTTTCTAGGTGATCAGTTAGATCAATAGGCATCCCAAAAGTTTATACCATGCCAGAGAAAATAATTGAATAGTAGAGCATGCTGCTGGCATTTTCATTTTTCAGTCTGATGTCTTCTAGATCTAATTTCTTTAAGCCATGCAAGGGTTTGCTCCATCAAAAATGCCCAGATGTTGGGTACCTGGTGACCCTATTCGCTTTAAGGGGTGAAGTGGCCTAAACATTATGTTCCAAGACTGTTCATCATAAAAAATGTCAATTAACAGATTCATGATGAGAGAGGGTCTCCAGAAAACAAGGAGGAACATATATTTTGAAAGGTTTTGCCCTTAATTTTCTGGCACAAAGCAGTGAAGATATTATGAGGTAGAAGAAAAAGATTCCAACTTAAAAATCTTCATTCATGTGTTTATTAGACTTGCCAGATGAACAACAAGATGAAAAATAGCTTGCATTCCTATAGGCACTTGATATACATCACGCCCTCTTTGCTGCCTGTACTAAAGCCTTAGTTGAGGCTCTAGATTAGCACTGTCCAGTAGAACTTTTTGAGATGATGGAAATGTTCTGTTCTGCACTATAGTATATACTGTAGCCACTAGCCACATGTGGCCATGGAGTACTTGAAATGTGGCTAGTATGACTGAGGAATTGAATTTTTAATTTCTTTATTTTCAATTTAAATAGCCATGTGTGGTTTCTGTCTACCATATTGCATTGCAACAGCTCTAAAGCATTGTAGTGGTCTTTATGTGCTCTTCCTTCCTCCACCCTTATTCCCACCCACCCTTATCATTCAGTCTATCCAACTCATCACTACCATGGCACACCTGCTAAAACAACAAGTCTGATGGTGGCACTTAACTCTCATAATCCATTAGTGGCTTCTCATTGGCTGTGAGATAAAGTCCAAGCCACCCAGTATACAGCCATTCATGATCTTTCCTCTCCCACCTTTATACCAAGTCTCACTGTTGTCCACACTCCCTGTACCCACATGCCACACATACAGATTCTGCTAATCTGCCAATCCACGTCTCTGTAAGTCTTGGCATCAAGTGAAAGGGCTCCCTGAGACCAGAGTCCCTGTCCTATTTGAGTCTCTCTGAATCTGCAAAGCCTAGCAGAGTATACGAGTAAATGTGACATCAATTGATTTTAGAAATCATATAACCCAACCCCCTAAATTTATAGGCAAAGTCCAGAGGCCATAAAATCTTGTCCAGAGTCCCACAGATGATTGTTGATAGAGCCAGGACTGCATTTTTTCTCTGTTACCCTTTCTCCTAATCACTGGTTTTCCTTGGGCATCAGAATCACCTTTTCAAAATTGCAAAGGACCAGATCCCATCCCAGACAGGAATCTGTGTTTGTAATGAGTTTTCCCACATAATTCTGATGGCAGCTGTATTCAGGAATCACTGCCATCCTCGTGGAATCTTTCAGCCATTGCTATTCACCACCTATATTTCTGTCAGCTTGTGGAGATAGATAAGTTATCAGCACTAGCTGCCAGTATTTTTCTTCCCCTGGGCTTCCGTTTTAATTGGGCTAAGTTTTAGAAACTACTTATATACCTCATAAAATAATTTTTAAATATTATATATTTGACATCAGTTTTTTCCTTCTCTCCATTTATTTCCCTCCAAAACCTTTTTATCTCCCCGTGCTTTTTCACTTTTTACCCATTTTTAAAGTATAATTTTTATATAGTAAAATCGACCCATTTTAGTCTGTAGTTCTGTGAGTTTTGACAAATGTATATAGTTATGTAACTATCACCACAATGAAGTCAACTCCTCCACCCACCCCCAGCCCCTGGCAATCACTAATCTGTTTTCTGTCCCTATGATTTTTCCTTTTCCCATATAAACGGAATAATATAGTATGTAGCCTTTTGAGTCTGACTTATTCCACATAGCATAATGCATTTTAGGTTCATCCATGTTGTTTCATGTATCAGGTTCCTTTTTATTGCTTGGTAGTATTCCATTGTATGGCTATACCTTACTTTGTTTATCCATTTCCCAGTTGAGGGACATTTGGGTTGTTTCCACTTCTTGGCAATTATGAATAAAGATGCTGTAAACATTTTCACATAGATTTTTATATGAAAACAGGGTTTCACTTCACTTGGGAAAGTACCTAAGAGTGGGATTGCTGAGTCATATAGTACTGATTTTCCAAAGTGACTGTACCATTTTGTATTCCCATTTTGTGAGTACTTGTTATTATCAGATTTTTACTTTGAATTTTAGCCATTCCAGTAGCTGTATAGTGTATCTCATTTTGGTTTCAATTTGCATTTCCCTAAAGACTAATGATATTGAGCATCTTTTCATATGCTTTTTTGCCATCCATGTATGTTTTTTGGGGATGTGCTTTTTCAGTTTGGCTCTCTTCCCTCTAGACATTAAAATCAGCATTTCATTACAGAAAATAAAACACATTTTGAGGCTCTTCAGCCTTTTTTTATTTTTCATTTGTTTCTCATGTTACTGTAATAAAAAGGCTTTATGATGAGTCTCATGTAAAATTATGGAGACATTTTGCTTAGTAAAAGTGAAAGCATAGTTACTATACCTTAAGATATTATAAGTGAGGAGAGAAAATGCATATCAGCAGAAGTCTAAATGACCTTAAATGTGCAATACTTGGATAAGAAAGATGAGGCATATACAGTGATGGTCTCACTTCTCAAGTAAGGAAATTCTGACGTGATTTATTTAGCTACTCAGAGGTCACACTTGCAAGTTGTTTCCAAAGCTAATATATGCTTTGGAAATATAGCTCCTGGACACTTTGCTTGGAGGCCTTTTCATATTTAGTTTTAACCAGTCATCCAAAATTGTATTATTTCAAGTTAAAACATGATATGCCCTGTTAGTGGAACTTTGACTTCTGTGAGAAACTAAAAAGCCAATAAATATTCATGTAATCTTCTGGATAACATACTGAAAAGGACAGTTGGCTCAGGAGGGATCATTTGCCTGGGTTAGTATCTGTTTCCATTTACATTAAGAAAATATTGCGAGAAGTTATTATCTGCCAGAGGACTTAGGGGAATACAGTGGAAGGCTGATATTGCTCCTGATTGCTTTTGACATTTACCTATTGTAACAGGGAAACTGTGTGAAGATAGCCAAGTGACTTTTTGCAAAACACAATTTCAGAAGCTTTGAAAGGAAAAAGGAGATGGCAGAGATAGAATACACCGTATCTGTAAAAATGAGAAACAAGACTTGTCAGCAACACCTGCCTGTAACTATCAACCATTTCTACTGGGCTTGCTGAGAAATTACTGAGAGCAGAGTACATTGATGGGTGTGAAGTCTCATGTGCTTCAAAAGGCCGTCAAGAGATATAGAAGAGAGAAAGATAGTGTTGCATTATTGGACATTTTTGACCCAAATACCTGAGGTTGACTATGTGACATTTTCTGATCACTTGAAAAGAAATCCGTTTTCCTTTATGTTTTAATCTGTCAGGGCTACAGGAGACAATAAGACTTTTAAAGTTTGGGTACATGAATTTTATATGATCCAAATAAATTCCAACAATGACAACAAAATATCGATCACTGCAATTGATTTAAATTTACAAAAGATATGTACAATGCAATAACATGCTTATTTCTTCCCATTTCTTAGGCCCCAATAAAGCAATAGTGAATGAATAAAAAAAGGAGTGGGCATTAGTGGGCAAGATATTTTAAAGACAAAAAGAATAGTACTTCATTTAGCAGGGTTAGGAGAAACCAGAAGGAGATGTGGATAGCACATACCCACTCGTTTCTTTAGAAATTTGCAGAGGCTCAGAACTTAAAGAGTCTGGAGCATGATGGAACACAACCATGACCTCCAGATGTGATATTTTTATTTTTAAAATAGAAGGCAAGAAACAAACAACAATGAAAGAAAACTGGAAGAAATAAATATAATTCAGAGAAAAGAAAGCTTCAGAAACTTCTCATTTATATCATAGAGAGATGTGAGACTATATTATAATTATTAAATTAAAAATGCTTTATGTGAATATTCTCACTGTCCTGATTTTGTGATAATCAGGGTAGGCTAAACATTTGCTATGTTAGAAACCGTGCATGTGTCCCCAGACCCAGTTTTTCTCCCTAGGTCTGGTTTTTAGAATGCTGGTGATAAACCAAGCCTGATTTATTATATGACCATCCTGTATGGGAAATGACTGTAACTCTAGGTATCTTTGGTCAACCTTAAGAGATATAGCAGGGGGTCGGATGTGGCTCAAATGGTTGGGCACCTGTCACCCATGTGGAGGAATCTGGGTTCAGTCCCCAGGACCTCCCGGTAAACATTTTTTAAAAAAAGAATACAGAAGGCACGCAGGCCGCAAGGCCCCATGCGCGGGCAAACCCCCCAGGCCCCAGGTAGGAGTGAGCCCCCCAGGCCCCGTGCGCAGGTGCACCACCAGGCCCTGCCGAGACATGCAGCAAGATGATGATGTAACAGGAGAGTGACCCAAGGGAGACCCAAGACAAGACACACTGAAAAACCAGGAACTTAGGTGACGCAGACAGTAGGATGCCTCTCTCCCACATCAGACTTTCAAAGGATCGAACCCTGGTGAAGACAGGAGGAGAAGGATAAGAAGAGAGGGCAGGAAACCAACACAAAGAGTTGCCCAGTGAATGGACACAAAAACAGCAAAAATGGGCGGGGGTTAAAATGGATAAATATAAATACATACATACATACATACATACATATATAAAAATAATAGGGTGGGTTGGGGGGAAAATACAGCAAATGTAAGGTATGGACTGTAATTAGTACTATAGTAATATTTTGACGATATTATTTCATAATTTCTAACAAATGTTTCACAACAATGCAAGGTATTGGTGGTGGGGTGATGTATGGGAGCCCTATATGATGTTATGTATGTTTGTTTTGTAAGTTCACAACTTTCACTATACACTTTATGTATGTTCATGTATAAATGATATACTTCAATAAAAAATTTTTTAAATGTTTTGAAAAATATTGATTAAAGAAAGGGAACTTAGAAAATAAAAATATGACTAAAATATAAAATTCAATCGAAGGATTGGAAGATAAGGTAAAGGAAATCTCACTTAAATAGGACCAAAAGAAACAAAGTTTGCAAATAGTGACCAAAATTAGTAGATCAATCCAGGGAGCCATTATAAGAGTTCTTATTCAATGAATAAGAGTTTCAGATAAACGGAACAGAGAAGTAAAATGGAAATTATCAGAGAAATAATGTAATGGAAAGTTGCCAAAACCAAAACTAAAGGAAACAAGTCTCCATATTGAAACCCACCCACCCCCATCCAGGTCCTCTGTACAGTGATTGAAAAAGATTCACCCCAGACACATCACTGAAAAATTTCAGATTACAAAAAGTACAGGGATGATCTTAGACATTTCTAAAAAGAAAAGAATAAACAAAAATAGATTACACACAAAGAACAACCTTCCTAATGGATTTGGACTTCTCAGTAGCAAAACTGGAACAATGGAACAAGGCCTTCAAATTTCTGAGGAAAGATGATTTTTCAATCTAGAATTTCATACAATCTAGAAATTTAAGCTACAGTTAAATCAAGCATTGAAGGTAAAAATAAAGACATTTTCAAACATTAAGAATTCAAAAAAAATTTCTCACATGTATGGTTTCTTAGGAAACTACTATAGGATATGCTCTAGCCAAATGAAAAAGTGAATCAAAAAGTAAGATGACACAGGGTTTGGGGAACCATGTATCCTACCTTGGAATGCTTATAGAGGAAGCCAGTGGTCAGATTAAGGTCCACCCACTTTCAGTTTCATTCAAATAGGCCATTTACAATGGGCTCACACCCTCAGGAACACAGATTAAGACCAAGAATATGTATTTCTGGGGGCTACATAATTCAGTCTATCACAGATGGGGAGAGGGGTGAGGTTTAACATAAGTGCTATATCTTCTATCATAAGAAGAAGTCAATAGATAATGACTAATAATATTCAAGGAAAGTGGAGAAAAAACAGCTGAAAGGCTTTACATATTTGCCTTTGAGTCACAGAACTGGTGAGGATCAGAAAGGCTGGAGCAGGAGACTAATGTTTTTCATTCTAAGCATTTTGGTTGTATTCTATTTTTTTTATTTGTGGATATATTACATCAATTAAATTATTTTAATTAGAGATTTCCAATTCTAGAAGATAGAACTATATTCTCTTGACTTTGCCTCTTTTACATCATGAGATGAATTTTTAAATTTTTATACAATTTTCTCATTGTGTAAAGTAATTCAGCATTTTCAAATAATAATTTGATAAGGCCTCTGTAAAAAATTATAAATAAAAGGAACCCTATATTAGTCAGCCAAAGGGGTGCTGATGCAAAATACCAGAAATCTGTTGGTCTTTATAAAGGGGTATTTATTTGGGGTAGAAGCTTATAGTTACCAGGCCATAAAGCATAAGTTTCTTCCTTCACCAAAGTCTGTTGCCACATGTAGGAGCAAAACTGCTGCTGATGTTTGCCAGGGTTCCGGCTTCTTGGGTTCCTCTCTTCCTGGGGCTCTGTTTCTCTCTGGGCTCAGCTCCTCTGTTTCCTACACAAGGCCAGCTGTAGACTCTCTGGTGAATGGCTCATCTCTTTTCCCAGGCCTTCTC
>PVKH010038501.1:0-11320 GCA_004027955.1 Chaetophractus vellerosus | reverse complement strand
TTGAGAAAATAACACTGGCCTCTAAAGCAGACAGATAATTCAGTAGCAGAGATGGGACTCAGTTATCCTGGTTTCAAGTCCTGGGCTTGTCTTACTGTGCATTACTATTCTATACATGCCTTCCAATATTGTAGACACTAGCTATGTATGGCTATTAGAATTTACTAAAATCAAATAAAATTTAAAAGTCAACTCTTCAGTCACATTAACTATACTTCAAGGGCTCCGTAGCCACTTGTGGGTAGAGGCTACCATATTGGACAGTGCAGATACAGAATATTATCATCATCACAAAAGTTTCATTGGACAAGACTGTTGTAAGCTAATAGGATAGGAGGATTTCATGGTTAATCCTTTCAAGTGATTGCTAACCATTCACAGACTTTACTCACTGGCTATGTGTGTCAGTTTTTCTCTAGAAAGTGGGCCTAGAATATAGATATTAACAGCAAAACTTTGGTGAGTCGGTCCAGTTTAATTTTATGACACAGTGATCATGAAAAGAAACATATGCATAAGGCATTAAATGTCTTTTGTCCCTTTGTTCGATGCTAAATTTGTTCAGTGAATAGAATTTGTATATTGATTTCATACATGCTGTTGTTAATATTCAGGGTATATAATTATACTTCCAGGTGCTAAAAGTGGATGGTGCCTATGTTGCTGTAAAGTTTCCAGGAACATCCAGTAATACAAACTGTCAGAGCAGCTCTGGTTCAGATGCTGACCCTTCCTCTCTCCTGCAGGATTGTAGGCTGCTTAGAATTGATGAACTGCAGGTAAGTGTGGAGGAACTATTTAGCAGGTATATTTTGGAACTGACTCCTTACATATGTTATGAGTTTGACAGCAAAATTCTTTTTGTGTCATGCAGGTTGTCAAAACTGGTGGAACACCAAAAGTCCCAGATTGTTTCCAAAGGACTCCTAAAAAGCTTTGTATACCTGAAAAAACAGAAATATTAGCAGTGAATGTAGATTCCAAAGGTAAAGATTTTGTAACTTGTTCAACTTGCATATTCTGTATCCTGCTAATGCTTATTTAGTAATGGGATTTGGATAAAGTGGTTTGGACATTGCAATTTTTGTCCACCTTGTGTGTAACATTATTGAATAAAATGTATCTGTTTGAACTGATTACATATGTTGCCTGAGGAGTCAGAATCAGAATTTGACTTGTTCTTATTAGAGACAATTAAAGATATATAACAAATTTTTTCATTTCTGTCCTTCTGAAGGTGTGCATGCTGTTTTGAAGACTGGAAATTGGGTACGGTACTGTATCTTTGATCTTGCTACAGGAAAAGCAGAGCAGGAAAATAATTTTCCTACGAGCAGCATTGCTTTTCTTGGTCAGAATGAGAGGAATGTAGCCATTTTCACTGCTGGACAGGTACCGAGGCACATTTTTGCTTTTGAAAAGTGATATGATAATACTGGCATTTATTGGGAGATATAAACTATTTAGCACATTTGATCATAACTAACAGCAAGTTTGAAAATAAATATACCTGTTGTAACAATCAGATGCATTTTTGATTGGGAGCTAAACTTGTTATTCCCCCTGCTTTATAGGAGTCTCCTATTATACTTCGAGATGGAAATGGTACTATCTACCCAATGGCCAAAGATTGCATGGGAGGAATAAGGGACCCTGATTGGCTTGATCTTCCACCTATTAGTAGTCTTGGAATGGGTGTGCATTCTTTAATTAATCTTCCTGCCAATTCAACAATCAAAAAGAAAGCTGCTATTATCATCATGGCTGTGGAGGTAATTTAACTTTGGCAACCATTAGGCGTTTTAATGCAGAAAACACTTGCTAGAGTCTAGGGAAACAATCTTGAGTAGGTCATTCATTGTCCCTTCCCTACAGGACTTCACAGTGTATTAGGACTAGAGAGACAAGTCACTGATTTCACTGATTACAGTGTTACTTCAGTGTTTTGAGAAAGATGAGCACAGTGTGGTGGAAGCACAGAAGAGACGGTACAAATCAGACTGTGAATGAGGAATAATTAGATTCTTGATAAACTAGGTATGATTTTAAGCTAAAAAGCAAACAGGATTTGCTGATGGTTACATATAGACTGTGAAACAGGAAGCAAGAGGGTGACAAGATTTTGGAAGAATGAAGTTGCCATTTATCAAGATGAAGACTGTGGAGGGAAAGCAGATTCAGGGAGTAGGGGTGGTATCAGGAGTTTGGTTTTAGACATGTTAAGTTTAGGATGTCTGTCAGATATCCAGCAAGAAATGGTGAATAGAGAGTTCGACATATATGTCTGGAGACCAGGAAAGAGAGGACCAAGCTGGAGAAATATACTTGGGAATTGTCACATATCTGTGGTATTTAAAGGCATGATATTGAATGAAATCATCAAGGTTATGGGGAAGAGAAAAAGTCTAAGGGCTGAGCCACGAGAATAGTCTCTGCATTTAAGTGCCAGGGAGATATAGGGAAACCAGCAAAGGAGACTGAGAAGGAGCAGCCACAAGGGTTAGATGAAAACTAGGATGAGTGGTGTCCTGGAAGCCAATTGAAGAGCATGTGTCAGGGAGGATGCAGTGATCAGTTGTACAAATGATGCTGTAGGTCAGGTAAGGTGAGTACTGAACACTTGACTGTTGGATTTGGCTCTACCTAGGCCATTTTTGACAGTGGAAATGAAAGCCTGAGTTTACTGAGTTAAGGAGAAAAAGCAAAGTGAGGAACTAGAGAGAAATATATAGACCGTTTTTAGAGGAACTTTTATATAAAGAATGGAAATGGAGATCAGTGTGGGAGCTTATTTACTGTCCAGGTTAGCAATGATTGATCTATCTAAAATACACTGAATCCAAGCTCTTGAAAGTTACCCATGAGCTTTTGTTTAGGGACAGAGTGTTCTTATTCTTAGTTTAACTTTGACTGTAATCTACTAGACTAGTGGTTCTAAACTGGAAGGGGGTAGGGGCTAAGGGGTGGCTGTGGCCTGAATTTGGATTCTAGAAATAGCCTTTACATCGTTTAAAAATTCTTGACTGGTCTCCAACATTTAAAAATTACAAATTTATACTGAAAATCCAGATTTTCAGTGGCTCTTAAAAAATTAGATCTGGTAACGCTGTGCCCATAATCCAGCTGGAAACATTTGTCCCTTTTAGAGGTTATGCATAGTCTTCTCTAATTTGTTGCTGTACCTACTAGTTAGAATTTGTTGCCCTGAGTCCAAGTGTTAGCTGCTGTTTATTATCATCTAGCTGGGTTATTTCCTTCACATCTCCTTTACTCATTGTAGGCATTTGGTTACACTTTGTTAGCATCTCAAGGTTGGTATAAACAAGTCATCATCCCATGGGCAGGGATAAAGTTTGTCATCATTTTATCTTTGTACCTCAGTTACTAGGGCTTGACAGACAGTAGACCTGCAATAATTTTTTTTTTTTTACTGAACTCTCTTGTTCTTTGCTATAAGAAAAATTGACCCACAACATATAGCGATGCAGAATAAGTTAGCTTACAGCACAGCTAAGTGTATTACTGACAGTTTAAGTGTGAGAGCCCGTGTACAGTCAGTCAGCAGAATGGAGATGAGAGCTCCCTGTGGAGTAGCTGCCTCCAACCATGTTTTTCATGGTTGGCTGAAAACATTTTATATCACAGCAGTATGCAACAAAATATCTTTATTTGAATTTTCTTTGAAAGTACTGTGTTATTCTTTGGAGAGACTGGCATATTCTCTCAACATGTTGAATAATACATTTATTTCACCAGTCTTTGCATATATTTCATATAAATGCATATATTTCACTAGCCCACCTCATACTCTTGAACACTTGTTGTTTATGGGTTTGCTTTACAGCCATGGCTAATTCCATAATCAAAATGGCCTGTCTCACATGTGATAGGTACTAAAAATAGCTTTTTGGATGCATTTTCTTGTGGGGAATAGGCAGACTGTTCAAACACATTCTTTCTCCCTTTATACTCCCACATACTCTTTTCTACCTGCTTTCTTCCAGTTCCTAGTTCTAATTAAAGTGAACAGTTTATTTTTTTAACTAGTGTTTTATATTTAGTCCATTAAATATCCTATAACTATAGTTTTACGTTTTGAAAGAAGTACAATTAAACTCCTTGGTATATTCATGCTACTTTCAGGTAGATAATGCTATGTTCTACCTTTATATTACCATTTCTTTGACAAACAAGTACATTTCTTGTCACTTTGCAGATTGGATCTATCATGATTTTCAGGGAGTTGAGGTTCTAGGGTTCTAACTTGATACAGTCATATAGTAAACCTGGGGTTGGTACACTGTCCTGTAGGCCAAATCTGGCCATTCCATTCATTTGTGCATTATATGTGGCTACTATCCCGCTACAGCAGGGTTTAGTGATTGGAAAATCTGAATATATTGAAGTTTTTTTCCTAATTTGTCTGCTCACAGAAACAAACCTTAATGCAACACATTCTACGCTGTGACTATGAGGCCTGTCGACAATATCTCATGAATCTTGAGCAAGCGGTCGTTTTAGAGCAGAGTCTACAGATGCTACAGACATTCATCAGCCACAGATGTGATGGAAATCGAAATATTTTGCATGCTTGTGTATCAGTTTGCTTTCCAACCAGCAATAAAGAAACTAAAGAAGAAGAGGGTGAGATTAAGAACTCTGTAACAGGGTCTTTAAAAGACAATTTTAGGCAGTTTGGGAAAAGTGTAAAAGGAAAAGAAAAGCATATCACTCTAAAGAATGTGTGTGTGTGTACTTTTACTTTGTTTTGTGAAATCTTAGCATTTAGACTCTTGAGAAGATGAAAGTGCATTTCCTCTTGTCAGGATGGGTATGTAGCATAAGCAAATAAAGTATATCGATGTGTTTTAGTTTTGTCCAACCATTCTCTATGATATATACATATTGTATATATAATACTTAATGAGCTTTAATGATTTTATCATTGCAGGTGATTTTTTTTTTTTTTTACTATGAAAATTATTTAGTAAGTTAAGTCAAGTTATACCAAGGCAAATTTTATTCCAATTTTCAGAGTAGAGGGAAGAATACCCTACTGAGTTGTTAGTTATTTTTAGGAAAGTAAACAAGCCTTTGCTATAGTTTTTAATAGGCTAAATGAAGGGAGAAACTGTGAAAACCTAATGTGCAACTGTTTAATTTATAATGTTTTTCCTTATTTTCCTTATCATTGAATCACTAGAGGATTATAAGTAGCATGTAAACTAAGACTGAGGTACTGATATGGATCTTTTTCCTTCCTTAAAGCTAAATTTCAGTTCACTTACTAATAGCCTTATTTTTTATATTTTGGTGTTGAAAAGTAAGGCAGAATATGGAAATAATTCTCATATTAAAGGTCATAGTTCAGTGTATCTTTAGTGTTGCTAAGTAGGAAAAAATTAAGTTCGTGGTTTCCTAATATGTGAATTAGAGCATTAACCTATATAGCAGTTAGCATCTAGAGGCCTGCCCAAACTTAATCTCTTACTTAATTTCTTAGTTATTTTTAAAGTTTAAATTGATCCCAATTTTTTTCTCTTTTGTTTCAGAAGCAGAGCGCTCTGAAAGAAATACATTTGCAGAAAGGCTTTCTGCTGTTGAGGCCATTGCAAATGCAATATCAGTTGTTTCAAGTAATGGCCCAGGTAATCGGGCTGGATCATCAAGTAGCCGAAGGTAATGTGATTTTTACCAGGAAAGTTAGTTGGAGAGAAAAAAAAAATGTACAGAAAGAGAAACGTATCTCTTACTGATCATATGCCTGAATTGGTAGGTTTTTTTGTTTTCCTTTTGTTCCTCCTAATATCCTGGGGAAAAAAATGTCTGAGAATATCTAAATTAGAGTTTCAGTATAGAACCTAGGTCACTTAACAGATCTGAGGTAATTTAGACAGGTAGTTCAAACTTGAGTGAATGTGCTCCAAATTCATCATCCCTGCTTTCTAGAAAGCTATTTTCTTTAGGTGGTGAACAGGTAATACAATTATTGAAAAGAACATCAATCTTCTATTTTCAGATCGCTTATTTAGGTTAATTTCTCAGATGACTTAATGATCTGGGAAGAAATGAAAGACTGGTGTATATTGTTTTATTAAATGCTGTTTTTTTTTTTTTCAGGCTTTCTAAGTTGTGGGAGAAACACTTTATAACACATTAAAAATTGCTAGTTGTTTGAATAGATGAGGAATATAAAAATTTCTGCAGGAAAAAGCATGTTTATTCTAAATACTACAGAATTTTTGATTACTGACAGATAATTAATGGCACTGCTCACTGCATGCTAATGTGATAGGTTGTAAAGCCTACTTGAAATGAGGACATCCCTTGCCTCCTTTCTGTTCCATATTCATCTTTTCCTTTAAAAATGATTATTCTTAAATTGGCACCAGGAAGGCTACCAAGTTGATAGATGTCCAGGTAGAAAAACATCCTGTAATGAGATTTTCAAAAAGCTATCTGTAGGTGACCAAATTATAACATAAAATAGTACAAAAACATTATGTAGCCTATACAAAATGGAAATGATCACCAGCTTATTTACTTAGGCAGACAAAGTGGTCTAAAATGGAAAACAACTTAAATTCTTCATGAAGAAATTAGTGTCTGAATTATTTCAGGTATTTCACTTCCTCAGGGAAAATACAGATGCAAATCAAGTTGGACTCTGATATGGTTGGTCCAATGCCATTGCTACCATCTTTTTTTCATGTAAGGATTATTTTGAAGGCAAAGACTAAAAGGAGCTTCAAGAGTGGGCGATGTGTTGCTCACAGAAATAATTTGCTGAGTAAGCTCCTTTGAGGAATTTGCCGAAGATTTCACAGCAGTGCTCTTAACCAGTTCAAACTCAGGGCTGCCGATTGAACAGATGAAAGCACAGGAGTCTTATTATCCACGCCGGGCAGTAGGAAGTCCACAGACTCTGCTTCATTGAAGTGAAACCCTCCTCTAGCCTACAATGGATTTTCTAGGCGATGCCCCTTGATGAGTATGCAGGCTGGGATTCATGAGCTGTAAGCTCAAAACTGATGCATTTTCAATATTGGAGTACTGTTAAATGCCTTCAGATGATGATTTGACTCAGAAGTTTTGTTATGTGACTCATACATAGTTCCTGAGTACAAAGGGCAGATTTAGTGGAAAGCTTGATTGATGCATCTGATTGCAGGTGTATGTACTCTAGAGATTGTTAATCTGGAAGACACATGACCTTCGCTTTTTTGTCACAGTGGTATGTTTGAACATGACTGGATTCTAAGGCTTCTGTAGCATGGATATAACGTGCTTACAAAGAGGAAATTACATCATCCTTGAATTCTTCCATATTGTCAGAAAATACGATGACTCCAGGCAAGCCTATACGAAGAAATGTCAAAACTCTGAATCTTAGCAGCCAAGGTGGTATCTCCTCAGTATTGTCCTCAGCCACTGAGGATACAGGTGAATCTTCATGAATTGTGTACAACATCTTGAAGAATAATTTTCTTTTTCTTTTTTTTTCTTTTTCTTATTTTTTTTATTTTTTATTTTTTATTTTTTTTAAGAATCTATATGAGGAGCTGGGTGTTGTACTTAAAAATATTCCCAAGACCAAATGAAGAAAAGAGGTTAAGGACGATTTTAAAAAATGACAAGGAATGAGCCCCTCATTTAATATTGAATTGACTGCATCACAACAACAAAGTTGGGAGTTTGCAAGTTCAAGATGAGACTATGGTCTCGATTTATCTTCATTTATTCATAAATCTGCTCTAAGCTAGAGTTGGAGAATAGCCCACATATATTTTGTCTGGCCTCTACATTGTTTAAAAAAAAACAAAACTTTTTTTCTTTAGAATCTGAATGCCTTTAGTGGGCTTGTAGGCCTCTACTTTGCCACTACTCCCTACTTATACTTGACTACCCTTTACTCATTTATTTTACCTGCTTAGTTCATTCGGCTTTGTGATGCTGGTATAAACATTCTTCTTGATAAGCCCAAACATACATTTATTTTTAGTGCTTCCCAATTACTGCTGATTTTTTTTTTCTTCTGTGTTTTGAGTAAGACACATTAGAATATTGAGCTAATTAAAATTAGGTGGAAGCATCACAATGTGAACAGTCACCCTGGTGTGTGCTGTTATTGGAAAGGAGCCTGCCTTTCTCTGTGGGTGATGTATTTGGGCAGGGAGGTTACCTTGACTGAAGTAACCACTGTGCCCTGTTCCCATTTCATGTTATGAAAACTCTTAAACTCAAAATTCTAAAGAGAGAGAAGACATTAATACTATACAAGAGTTAATGTTAGGCATTTTAAAATAGTGAATACTACAATAACTGAGATATTACTTGAGATATCAGATTTACCTTGCAGAATCTTCCAAAGAATTCTAAAAAGTGCATCATCATATACAAATCTTATATATATGGATGTATTTCTGAAAGTAGCCTCTAAAAGAAATTTTTGTAAATGTTTAAAACATTTTTATTTATAATATTGAAAACTCATTGATATGGAAAAATACATTTTCCCTAGGATTAAATAATTATCACAGAGTTTCAAACATTAATAAAAATCTTTCTAAAGTACTTATTAATAGATGTATCATGGTTATTTGGTAAGGTGTTAGGTCTTTTTTATATCAGAATTGTCATGTCTTTAGCATTAAGTCTGTATGGGAGTATGAAGTCTCTTATGTGTTGCCTACCCCTTTATCCACTTAGAAGCTCTAAAATTGTGGCTGAATTAAGGGATTTGCCTTATGTGCTCTCTCATTAATTGCTGTTAGTCTTAATGTGTTAATTTTGTAGGCTTTGTAAGCTTTTATTCAGAGGTAAAGTAAAGATTATTTTTGTACAGGGAGATATTTCCCCTTAAAAGGTCTGTTATGATTATTTCTGTTTCTTTTTAGTGATGTACACACCTGTATTTTTATTTTTTTTTGTATAGAAGTAGAAAAAACATCACACCCAGACATTATTATTCTAACAACACATATTACAAGCTCCAGTTTCATTTATTAATTTCCTTGGGATGCAACTTATACTGCTTTTAAAACTTTCTGTATTTAAAAATAAATCTAAATTTGTCTCTGTTTTAAAACTACTCACTGTATGGGTATTCATTTAAACGCTTTTGAGATCACAGACAAGGGATTTAGAGGGTGTCTTTATTTACCAAAATGCTACAGACTGAGGCTAAAACTATTGGTTTTGTGCTAATCACTATGCTTGCTGATGTCTTATTATTAAACTTAATTCTTTAATGTTCAGCTGTTCTTAATATCTTAACTGTATGAAAGGATAAAACTTATTTTCTAACCTTACTTAATGGCAACTTTTGTTCCCTGTGATTAAGTTTGTGTGGGAGCTTAATATAGTGGTTTTAGTGCTGAACTGAGTACTAGGAGCCCCCAATTTCATTTCTATCCCTCACTGACTTTTCTGTGATTCCAGAATTGGCATTTGTGCTTCACTTCCCTTGCTTGGCGTGTTTGCTTGTAGAAAATACTTGATCTTCTCAGATGAGAAGTTCTGTGTACCTGTTAATTATGTTTAGACATGGTAGTGAGCTCTGGCTTTTGTCCATGTTCTTCTAGTTTGAGATTACGGGAAATGATGAGACGTTCCTTGAGAGCAGCTGGTTTGGGTAGACATGAAGCTGGAGCTTCATCCAATGACCACCAGGATCCAGTTTCACCTCCCATAGCTCCCCCTAGTTGGGTTCCTGACCCTCCCGCAATGGATCCTGGTAAGATCTATTCTTTCATTTAGTGTTTAACAAAAAGAAAAGACAAGTTCACAAAAGAAACAAATTGATAATTTTAATGGGATATTTAGTAATCTGAAATATTTGAAAGTAGCATAATGAGTATTTAACCAATTTAGTTATGAAATTTTGGTTTAAGGCTTTTATACTTATAAAAACTAATGTTTTAGAATCTTCTGTCAGGCACCTGTCTTTTACTGATGTATTTCTATACTGCTAAGGAGCTAGATAGATCCTTTATTGGTAATATATCATGATAAGTCAATAATTTGCCTAGTGGATTTCTTTTCTTTATAGTTTTAAGAAATTTCTACTTAAACCTCTGTCTGATTTGACCTTTGGCTTGCAGTGAAAGCCTTAAAGGCCAGTTAAGAGAACATGTTAGGGATATGTTGTCTATAATGATATACATCCTACTGTTCTGTTTACTGAAAGATGGTGACATTGATTTTATCCTGGCCCCTGCTGTGGGATCTCTTACCACAGCAGCGACTGGCACCGGTCAAGGACCAAGCACCTCCACCATTCCAGGTAAGAAACTATTAGTTTATATGCCTAGGCATTTGGAAGAAAAAAAGGGCATGTTTCACATATATTTTTAAAATTCAGATCCATACTTTATCTCAAGGAGACTTAACTTGAAAAGCATTTAATTTTGTGATTATTTTCTATCTGTAAGTGAAAATGTGGTTTGTTTGTAAATCCATTTAGAAATCAGTTGAATTTTGAAACGTGTAGTAAAATGCTTAAAATTCTTTGTAGTGAAGTTAATTTTACTGATACTAGAATATTTTTCTCAGCTAGTGGATTATTCCAGAATATTCTTTTGTTGTCTTATTTACTCTGTTTTGTTATTAAATGGATGTACTTAATTACAGGTCCTTCCACAGAGCCATCTGTAGTGGAATCTAAGGATCGAAAGGCAAATGCTCATTTTATATTAAAGTTGTTATGTGACAGTGTTGTTCTGCAACCCTATCTACGAGAACTCCTCTCTGCCAAGTAAGAAATTTTAATGATTTAGCTTAGCTTCTTTTCCTGTTTAAGTTGATCTTTTTTTTTTTTAATTTATTTTTTTTAAGATACATTGATTACATAAATATTACACAAAAATTTTAGGGGAAGTTGATCTTCTTTTAAGGTAGACAATAATCTTATATGAATTTAAAACAATTTATGAGAATTCAGCATTGTATTCCCTCTGCTACTAAGCTCTCTTCAGTGAAAGAGGCCTTTTCATCACTAAAGGAATGCAGACCAACTTTTATATGTTAGCCTGACAAGGGTGTATATTTATATGTTAAAACAATCACAGAACTTGGAGTGGGTGTAGCTCAGTGGCTGAGCGTGCACTTCACATGTATGAAGTTCCAGGCTCAATCCCTGGTACCTCCTTAAAAAAAAAAAAAAGATCAAAGAATAGTCATTCTCAAATGCAGTTCCATAGATTAGATATATATCCCTGTCATATGGGAAATTTAAAAAATTATACCGGATTCCCAAGCTACCCTAGAAGTTGTAATTCTGTAGGTCTGGGTTGGGACCTGGAATCTGTATTTTAAAATT
>PVKH010038500.1:0-11314 GCA_004027955.1 Chaetophractus vellerosus | reverse complement strand
GCACTACAAAAATATGTTTCTTGGTCTTTCCTTATAAACCAACATCACCCCTTCCTTTCAATTTCCACACTCTCTTTAAATTATTGTTAAAATAAAGATATAGGCAGTTCTTACAGGATTAGGACCCTTTATTTGTGAATTTGTGAGCCTATGTTCTGATCCATGATAAATTGGTCTTAAAATTTAATTCTCAAAGTTTATTTTTCTAGGTATTGGCAGCAATTAAATACAATTCAGAGGCAATATTGAAATATAAAATAGAAGTAGCCATATATTATTTAAAACTATTAACATATCGGTAATCTAGCCATTCATTTACTAATAAAAGTAGTGAGAACATAACTTTCATTGAAAAACTATGTTGAATTTATTTTGCCATAAATTATTAAGCAGTGCTGCAAGAAGCAAACAATTTCTCTCAGTCAGGAACTTGACTAGTAATATGAGGCAAATGGATTTTATTTCTAAAGCTTTATAAATTTAACCAGACATGATGTTCTTAGATATGCCAATATACATTAGCAGTAATTCTTCTTTGGAAATCCTTATGTAAATATATATTGAGGGATAATACATATTGATACAGGTAGATGCATATATATATATATATCTTTATATTTTTATTTAAGAAAATACTCCAACTTAGATGATAATGGTATGTTTGCAAGTTAAGTAAGGAGAATAGACAAGAGTATATCTAGAATAGCAATTTTCTGTTTCAGACCAGTTCATTATTTTCAAAACTTCAATTGAATTATCACTTTCCTCCCTAATTTGGGGTTACAACTCATGCTGAACTTGTGTATTCCCTGAGGAATAAGGGGGTATCTGAAGTTACTGATTTGCCTCAATTGATATTTGCTTAAATGCTTGTATCAGTCAGTGTTCACCCAGAGAAACAGAACCAGTAGGAGATATATTTTAAAAGATTTATTACAAGGTATTGGCTTTATTATGGGGACTGTTTAAGCAAGTCTAAAATCCATAGGACTGTCTATGGAAAGGGCAGCTAGAACTCAAGGCATGGGTTGAAGCTGCTACATATATTCCGAACTTTTCTTCTCTCAGAGAAGCCTCAGTTGTACTTTTAAGGTCTTTCAAGTGATTGAATCATTGTAACCCACATTGTCTAGTATAATCTCCCTTACTTAAAGTCAACAGATTATGAAACTTAATCACATGTACAAAATATCCATCCCTGGATTAGTATTTGATTGAATAACTAGGGGTTACAGACTAGTTGGGTTGACACATCAAAAAAGACCATCACGGTACTCCGGTATCATGTTAGGTTCCGTGGGAATAGAAGGCTGCGCTCAGACATCCAGAGGTTATTTCACCTTAAGGTACTAAATAAGAGTCGGGGTTGTAAATTTTTGCTTATAGCATTCGCTGATGTTAACCAAAGAGGAATTTATGGTCTGATTGATAAAAGACTTAAGATCTTTCTTGAATATTTTTTTCTGTTTTTCTAAGAACAAAGTAATAATGGAAGTGTAACTTCTTCTACTGCAATGCTATTATTCAAAGACCACTCTTCTGTAATTTATTCATTGACTGTGAGAGGGAGATAATTTAAGAGACCTCATATTATACAGCATGTATCAAAGAACAATTCACCCTATGACTACCAATTATGACAGGCAATTGTCTAATAGTAATTGAAAAAGTCATGGCAGGTCCACAAAAGAAACTGAGAAGGGCGATTCCATGTAGAGATAATGTGTATCACGAACACAGAGAGAACAGAAAATGATGAAATAGTTTTATGGGGATATATAGAAAGCAAACACAGAATTATACAAAAAGCCCCTTTCCCTCAATGTGAATATATAAATTGTGTTAGGAGGAAACACTTAGTATTGTAACCCATGGAACTCAAGATCGGCTTGCATTTGACAAAATTATATTTTTTGATGTGTATGTAGGGGTGGGAGAGGCTCAAGTCTCTCTCTCTCTCTTTTTTTTTATCTTATTGTTAATTGTCATTGTTGCTTTACATAAACTCTCCACACCACACATTAAACCTAATTCCTATAGCATCTCATTATACCACTACCCCTCACTCAAGATTTATTATCCTCAGTTCTTTAGACACATAGGGTGTCCCTAAATATACTTCAGAAGTGTTTTTGAATAAATATTCCAGTTTTGTATGTTTGCATGTCAATGTAGTTTTCTGGGGAAAAGATTTAGCTCTTTCTTCAGAATCCCAAATATTTTCAGGACTATAAATTATTTAGAAGCACTCTGGATTTAGCTATTTATAAAATTGGAATCCATTTTTTTTAATAGTTCAAAGGTTCTATGATCTAGGGTTTGATTTAATCTCTTTGAACCTTGATTTCCTCATCTGCAAAACTGGGATAAAAATATCTTCTTAAAAGGACTGTTTTGAGTAATGTTTTAAATAAAAAAGTTGATACATATGAATGTGGTTTGTAAATTATAAAGTGCTTTACATGTATTAATTCTATTGGTATATTTTTAAGGGTAAAGAAGCATAGTGCTGATCTTTTTGAGAGCTCTTTTGAACAGCCTGGAAATATTACTCAGCTGCTTTATAGAACTAAATTATATCCATGTTCCATGATCATTGAACTGAATCTGTGGTTTAGTTTTAGCAAATGTTACTTATATTTTAACTTAGGTATTTCTTTACCACTTAGTATATTACAGCTTCTGAAACACCACATATATTCTAAAAGTTTTTTAAATGCCCCTAGGATATTAGTTTTCAACTTGTTTTGGAGTTTTCATTCCTTTTATTACATCATCATTACATCATAATATCAATAAGTGGGGTAACAGAAATAACCTAAAATCACCCTGGCTTTACCAACTTAATTAGTGGGTACAACTGAGTTCACATTAATGAGCTTGTTACCACCAAACAATATAACTATGATCCCTCTTTACCTTTGAAAATCCCCCCACTGGAAAATTTCCAGGAGAACCAGGTGATTCACAAGTTCAGCAGTTCCATCCAGACCACCAACTCCCCCATCTCTCCCTGCTGGGCTACCAATGGTAGCCCAGCTATACCTGGGCTACCATTTACTAGCCCCATTCTGCTGCTTTTCACTCTCGCTACTGTAATGCTGCTACCATTTTCCCAACAACTTTGCCACTGCTACAGTAGATGATTGTTCTGAGACAGAGCCCTGCCAGAACCTCAGAGGCTTGGGTTCTCAATCTGCTGCTGCCTTTGCCCCTCACAGTTCTCTGTGAAGTGAAATGGAAAACAGTGTTCTTTCTTCTCTTAGGATGGTCAGAATAGCTCCTGAGTTCCACAGTATTACAGAATTCAGTGAGGCAGCTCATTCCCCAATGAGGAAACTCTTTGAGTTTCCCTACAGCCTATTTTTCTCCAGGGTACATAAATGCAGCTACCACAAAGATATGAAAACACTATGTTGTAACCCCAAACACCACTTTTAATTGCCAGTTTCCTAGGCTTGGATAGATAGCTTGGTAGATAGATATAGATAGATGTAGGTGTAGGTTAAATGGAGATGAGATAGAGAGAGAGAGAGAGAGAGAGAGAGAGAGAGAGAGAGAGAGAGAGAGACATCTGGGTAGTTACTGGAGTTTGGGGAATATCAAGGGATGTGTATCACTTGACTTTACGCACCTAAAATATATGTGTTTGCCTCCAACTTACCTGGGACTTGTTGATGCACAAAAATAAATAGATGATTATCCAGGCCCAGATTTTCTCAAACTTCAAGAAGAATGGTATGTGAGAAGGACCTGAGTACAGAACCAAAAATAGTGTGTTCCCACAAGTCATACCGACATACCGTGCCACAAGTCATACCGACATACCGTGCATCCTGAGAATAGCACAGCTCTAATGTAGTTTTGGAAAATGATAAAATCTAAGAAACTAAAGAAACTCGCTAAGTGCTGCATTTTGCTTTTCATCTGGTCTTTCATTGTCCCAGATCTTACTGTTCTATGTTAATGGCTAGAAACAACTTTCTATAACTTCTGGTTTCAGTACACTAGGGAGACTATACCCATTTGCCTATCACAACTAGACTCAGAGTACATCTACCCACACCTTCTATTCCATATATGTTCCCACAGCTATGAATAGGAGCTCGGGAAATCTACATAAAATTGGAATGTAAATATAAAGCAGAGTAGAATTTTCCACTAATTCTGTTTACCTACTTCTTACTAATCTTACTATAATTTTTATAGATTATAACTGCATGTTCTTTTTTAAGACTGGCAGAAAGAATAAGCACTATAAGGATGGAGGCTATGATAACATATGGTTTTTGTAAAATTTGATTATTCAATAGTATACTAAAAGTAACCTAGGTGCAAAATCTCACCAATACAAAACAAAGTAGCAACAACAATAAAAGTCTTCTATTAGAATATTGTTTGAAAACATCCATGACTGGGAGTTTTCCTTTTCTTAAGGAAGCCCATTTTTTCTTAACAGCCTACTGGATATAGATAGCTTTCTCACAATGGTCCCAAACCTGCCTGTCTTTAGTATTGCTTTCTGAAACAACACCAGTTGAGTGTCCTCTGTCTTCCACATGATTGTATCTGAAATTCTTTGAAACAGATATCCTGTGTCTCTTGAGTTTTATCTTCTACCTCACCTGTCCCAGGGAGTCTTACCAGCATCACCACTTTCATCGAGATTCTCTCAGTTGGTCAATGAGGCTCTTAAACTGTGATGTCTATTTACTATCCTAAGTCCATGAGCAAATGGACTATGTATATCCAACTCTGTATTCCCAACATGTGTGATCATTAATGAACAATGAACACATGTTTGCTGAGCGAACAAATGTATGACAAAAAGCCACTTTCAAAATATTCTAATATAGGTTAACTTTAGCCATTTACTTCCCTAGACATTATCACTTTTTTTCATCCAAATTTAGTTTCTAATGAAGTCTGTAAACAAACAAACCATGGCAAGTAAAGTTAACTGTGTTAGTTTTTTGGGGAAAAAAACTAAGAGATTTAGTATATGATCTGCAAACTTTCTGCCTGGCCATAGTACTGGATGGTGTTTGTGCCAGTTGCAAAATGGCTTGTTTTCTAAGGTACTGAAAAGGTTTGTTTTTAATGCATTGCAAATACTTTACAAAATGTGGTGTTCCTTAGGAGTACAATTTATGAGATACTTAAATTAGAACTATGGAACAGAAAGAACCACCTATTCTCTCCAGTGCCAGTCTCAACAACGATTCCAGGTGGGTGGGAAATATACCCTAGATATAGAGAGATAGGCATCTGGGATTTGTCCTGGCAAATATGCTAATTGTCAGCATGGGAGGATGATTTGGATGAATATTTAATAGAGAGGTTCCATTCTCTCCATTCTCAGGGGAATTGTTAGAAGCATCTTGAGAGAGACAGCTGTAAGAAACAGAGAGAATGGGCCTAATAAGAGTTCCCTCTAATGTATTCCAGGGAGGATATAAGAAACTCAGTGAACTGGAAAACCCAGCAGGGACTACAATAACCTTTAGCATAAGTGGGCTTGTCTCGGCCTTTAGCAATGGCAGCAAGTGCTGCAATGGGATAACATTAAGAAACATTTGTATTGATGATCTCTATGGGAGCGGCAAGAGTCAGGTCACCGCCTAGTGGCCATGCAAAGATGAGTCACAAGGCAGGCCGCCAGGAGAGGGCAAAGTTAAGCAGCCAAGGTTGAAGAGGACACCTAAGTTAAATGCCACCTAAGGCCTTTCAAAGGAGTGTTTGCAGTGATTCTGTTGAATAGGGACTCAGGAGCTCAGCAACTGATTTTGTTTACACTGGTATTCCTAGCTCTAGACTGTGCTGGAGTTGCTCTAGGGGCTAGGGTTACACAGGGAGAAACAGGCACATAGAAAGATCAATGAAATAGAAAGTACAATAATTGAGTGTATTTGCTTAAGAATTACATCTACACAAATATTGGTTAAAGAAAGCAGATTTGGTGAAGAATGTTGGAGTAATTAATTAATAACGTGTGATGAATACAAAAATTCAATATCTAGCCCAATAACACAATGGTCACCAAGAAAATTACCATAGCATTCCTTCATGAAATAAATATTTATTGAGCAATTGCTAGGTGCCAAGCATTTATTAAGACACTTGGGGGATAGCAGTAAATAACACATAAAATCTTTCCCATGAGGAGCTTACGTTCTAATGGAGAGATGCAGCCAAAAAATAAGTAAAGAAGCAAAATCTATAAATGTAAGTTTAGATAAATCTATAAATGTAAATTTACTTCTTCCAAATAAATGTTTAGAAGAAAAAAGGGACACAAGTAAGAAGAACCAAATATTGTGTGTGTGTATGTATGTGTATAAGGTGGTCAGGAAATACTTCTCTGATAATGAAATAAATATACATCTGAAGGAAGTGTAAAATGGAACTTTGTTGTATTTAGGGTAGAGCATTCCAGGCAGAGGGAACAAGCAAGAGCAAAATACCAGACATGGGAACATTCCTGGAATGTTCTATGGACATCAACAAGGCTAGCTTAGTTGGAGTGGACTGAGCCAGGCTAAAGCAGCACAAAACGGCGTCAGTGATGTATGGGTTGCTGGAAGAAAACATGGAAAATGTGGAAACTGATTACAACAAATACAACAGAAGATTCATCCATTATAACATATAATCTATTACTTCAAAATAAAAGAAAAACATTAAGAAGCAATGAATGAGCAACATAGTTGAACAAGAAAATAATGTGAATTCAACTAAAATTTATTGGGAATTGTATTAGTCAGCCACAGGGGTACCTTTTGAAATATACCAACAATTGGTCGGTCTTTATAAATGGTATTTATTTGGGGTAGAAGCTTACAGTTACCAGGCCACAAAGCATAAATTTTTTCCCTCACCAAAGTCCACGTGTTGGAGCAAGATGGCTGCTGACTTCTCCAGGGTTCAGGCTTCTGGGTTCCTCTGTTACTGGGGCTGTGTTTCTCTCTGGGCTTAGCTTCTGGTTCCTCCACAAGTTCAGCTGTAGATCATGAGGCTCTCTATGCTTTGCGTCTCTCCACAAGGCCAGCTGTAGACTATCAGGCAAACGGCTCACTCTAACTTCAGTACTCCATCTCAAAAATCTGCTTCTCCAAATCTCTTTCTCAAATCTGCTGCCTTGCCTTTATACTTGAGACCACACCCACCGAGGGGTGGGGCTCAACTCCCACGGATGTGGCAGTTAACACCCCAATCACACCCATAACAAGAGATCAGTTTACAAGCATGATTCAATATATATTTTTGGAATTCATAATTAAATAAAACTGTTAAACCATTACAGGAATATTCTTGTGATTTCTAGATACTAGAGATTAAAAGGTAATGAAGGAAGCTCTTTTTCTTGAGAAAGTTACTATATAATGATTTAGAGATTTAAGTTCAAGAAATCTTTTCTGAATTTCTACTATGTTCCATGTGTTATATTAGGCTATTGGGATAAAGAAATAAACAAGTATAAAAGAAGAACTATATAAGAATGATTTATTATCAGTAAACCCACAGAAAATACTGTAACTCATTAATTTAAAAAATAAGCAATGTTTAAATGCCTATTTTCCCTTCAAAATTAACCATTTAAAAATAACACCTATTTCTGAATTGGTATATAAATATTAGAAATATGGTTTCCAGAATCAAATTTGCTGCGTTCAAATCAACTACTAAATCTAATTATTAGCTGTGTAACACTGAATAAGAACTTCACCATGCTGCTTTTCATTTTCCTTATGTGTAACTTGGGATAATAATAGTACTTTTTATCATGGTCACATTCAATAAACATTTGTTATTAATATTATTATCATAATATAAAATTATAGACAAACCAGGTCTTCCATTACACAGGCTAAGCTGAATAAAAAACATAGTAGAACAATCCATGTAATTTTAATGATTGTTTTAATAAACAGTCATTAAAATTATAATAGATACATGGGGAAAGGTGTACTCATCTATCTATCTATATCCATCCATCAATCAATCCATCTATCCATTTTTAAAATAACCATTTGAATAGTTGTTTTATGCCAAATACTATTTTAAAGTCTCTGTCATTGCTCTCCTTCAGTAAAAGAAACTTTGATTTTTCTCATTTTTCCCACCTTCCTAGACTAAGGCATGATTTATTTTAAAAAGAGTTAAAAAAGACAAAAGCAAAAAACAACAAAAGTGATATTTCCCAAGATTACAGCAATTTACTTGAATCCAGGTAGCTTGAGAGAGAGTTTTGAGAAATTAGAAGGAGTATATGGAGTGATGGTTCTGGAGAGAATTCCAGGAAGCAATTAGTAATCTGAAATCAAAGGAAGAATATAGAGTGCAAGATATTCTCCCAGGAGAGGAAATGGTTGAGGAAAGTTTCAATAATATTTTAGTTTCCTCATTTCTAAAGCAAATACCATGAAATGGGTTGGCTTAAACAATGGGAGTTTATTAGCTTATGATTTTGAGGCCAGGAAAACACCAAAATAAGGCATCATCAAGGTGATGCTTTCTACCCAAAAACTGGCATTCTGGGGCTGGCAGCTTGTGATCCTTCTTTTGTTTTTTCTGTCACATGGCAATGTACATGGCAGCCTCTCCTGGCTTCTCCTTTCTTTCTGGGTTCTGTTAAGTTTCAGGTTCTGGCTGAACCCTCTGTGGCTTTCTCTTCCTATGTCTGAATTTCATTCTGCTCATATAGCACTCCAACAATAGGGTTAAGACCCATCCTGACTGAGTTGGGTCACATCTTAACTGAAGCAACCTCATCAAAAGAGACTACTTACAGTGGGTTCACAAATACAGGAATGGGTTAAGTTTAAAAAGCCGTTTTTTTCTGGGGTACATAGCTCCAGACCACCACAATAGCTAACTTATATCTTGTTTTATGCTATAAAGAGTGCCTAATCCACAATCCTCATCCCTGCATCTCACCAACACAACTTCATGTTAGGGTTGTTTAGGATAATTAAGAGATGTTTGTGTTAATATAGAATAGACGGAGTAACACAATGATGAAGACAAGATAAAAGGGGCTTTAGACTTGAGTTGGAATGGAAAATTAGAATGAATATTAAACATGCTAAAATATCTGCAGAAATCTCTGAGAAGCTATTTAATTTCTATTCTTTGGGGAATGGGCTTGAGCCATTTTATTAATAATTAAAGCAAGGACTGGGGAACATCCATGAGCATCCAGTAGACACTTATGTTCTTATATGGAGGTGGTCACTCAGGGAAAATGTTCTTAACTTAGAAAGGGGATGGTGAGTCTATGGAGATTCACCCTCACAAATGATATTTGATATATTGTGGAGGAAAAGTAGGGATTTGTCTTAGTTTCTCAGCTGTGATTGTTGCCAGATTTTTTTCCAGGTTCTTGGTTAAACTACAAGAAATGAATTTTAGGAGCAAACCAGGTTAGGTAGGCCAGTAATTTATTAAGGAAGGGAGGGAAGAGAAATGGGAGAAAATAACAGATTAAGGGTACCAGAGAGGAAGGGGCTGAAAAGAGATAAAGAAGGCTGATTTACAGACTACAATTCCCCATTACAGATTACAAATGCCCAGGTTTTACTTTTGTGCTAATCCTGGTAGGTGGGTAAGAAGGCAAGAATGGAAAGAAGGCACGAGCAGGGGGTTTTGCTTTGGGTGCTTGCCTTTTAAACCATAGTTATTCTGCCCCTTTGCAATGACAGGGGAGCAGTCCCAGTTGTTTGCTGTTTTGATTGATTATCTCACCCATCAATCCCCTTAGAGAGTCCAATAATAAGGCCCCTGGAGAATATCCACGGCTTCTGGCTTCTGGAGGAAATCTCTTTCCGAATGGGATTTCTCGCAAGGGTCTTCCAGCAGCCATCTTGGGGCTATCGATGTCCATGTAGGCTTCTTGCCAGGTTCCTGATTCGTCTATTGATTCCCTATTTTAGTAGCCTGCCTCATGATCACAAATATTCTGAAAATAGTTGGCTTAAACAATGAGGACATAACTTTTTCCCTTCTAAAGGTGAGAAAATGTTGAAATAGTTTCAAAATTAAATAGTTGTTTCCATATTAAAACTCAGTGGGAATATTACTCAACCATAAAAAGAAATGACGGGGGCCGGCTGTATAGCCCAGTTGGTAGGGCGCCTGTTTACCACATGGGAGGCCCTGGGTTCAGTCTCTGGGGCCCCTCGAATGGGCCAACCGCCTCGAGAAGGCAAGCCAACATGGGCGGAGCACACCGCTGTGGGCAAAGGCAAGCCCCCGCAGGCAGGCAAAAATGGCAAGCCCCCGTGAGCAAAGGCAAGCCCCTGCGAGCAAGGGCGAGCCCCCAGGAGCTGACTCAGCAGGTCGCCCCAGCAGGGGGAGACAAACAGACACAGAGGAACGCAGAGAAAAATGAACACAGCAAGAACAAGCAAAAAGGGGGGAGGGGGGTGTATAATAAATAAAAATAAATCTTTAAAAAAAAAAGAAAGAAATGACGTTCTGATACATACTATGACATGGATGAACCTTAAAAACACCATGCTAAGTGAAATAAACCAGACACAAAAGGACAAACTTTTTGTGATTTCACTTATAGAAATATCTAGAATCGGTAAATTCATAGAGACCAAAAGTAGATTAGAGGTTACCAGATGCTGGGGTGAGGGGGGAATGGGGAGTTATTGCTTAATGGTTACAGAGTCTCTGTTGGGGGAGATAAACATTTTGGAAATAGATACTGGTGATGGTTGTCCACTATTGTCAATGTTAATTAATTTCACTGAATTGTACACTTAAAAATGGTTAAAATGGCAACATTTATGTTACATATATTTTACCACAATAAAAACTCAGTGAGTGCTATTCATGTTCATAGTCATAAAACAGAAGTGAGATTAAATATTCTAAAAATATACACAATATGGATGATTCTAAAAGACACAACGTGGAGTAAAAGAAAGACCTACAAAAAAGAATTCCTACTGCATGATTCCATTTATATACAGATCACAAGCAGGTATTATTCATCTCCACAGTTAGAAGTCAGGATGGTAGTTACCCTGGTGATGGAAGAGTGAAGGGAACTTGAAGAGGTCTTCTTGGGTACAGACAGTGTTCTTTACCTAATCACAAGCATGTTCAGTTAGGGAAAATTATTCCAGGCTGTACACCTACAAAGTGCATTTTTTTCTTTCTTTTTTTTTTTTGGTTACATATCCCCCCCCCTTTCTGCTTGCTCTTGCTGTGTGTCCATTCTTCTGTGTTTTTCTATGTCTGCTTCTTGTCTCCCCCTGTCTTTGCGGCGATGTGCTGAGTCGGCCCTCCGCGGAGGCGGCTC
>PVKH010038499.1:0-11315 GCA_004027955.1 Chaetophractus vellerosus | reverse complement strand
TGTTTACAGGGTATGGAGAGTGGATTTGAAGCCGTGAGGCAATGAATTGGTAACATATACCTTCCAGCCTATCCAACCATTTCCCTTCTAAGTATTCACCCAAGGAAAAGGAAATCCTGTGTCCACACAAAGGCTTGCATGAATGTTCATTGCAGCTTCATCTGTAATTGCAAAAAACGAGAGACAACCCAACTGTCCATCAAAGGTAGAGAGAAATGGTGGCATAGCCATACAATGGAAAGCTATTCAGCAGTGAAAAAGGAAAGAACCGATACGTACAGCTATATGGATAAATGTTCAAAATCATTATTCTGAGTGAAAGAAACCACTCCAAAGAGTACATGGTTATGATTCCATAAAGCATTTAGAAAACGCACACGAATCTCTAGTGACAGAAAGCAAATTAGTGGTTGCTAAGAAAGGGGAGAGGAAGTGTGAAGAGGGGAAGGAGAGATTACAAAAGGGCATGAGGAAATTTTCGACAGTGATGGAAACGTCTATTATCTTGATGGCAGTGACACTTCCATTGGTGTGCACATGCCTTTTGTTATTTCTACATCCACACTGATGGGTTTGGCCCCAGTGATGTCTGCTACGTCCTACTTTTGCAGGTATTGCAAAACCACAGGACCCGCCCCAGATCACGGGGGCCCTCGTATGCAGGCTAAGGAGGGGGCGCAGGGGAGCCCCTGCACCTTCTTTTTTCTTTAACAAATTAGTTTTATTGACACATATCAACAAAGTATACAGTGCCTCCGAAGTGCACAGCCAATGGCACTCTGGGCAATCACAGGCTGCACCCTCTCAGCGCCACGGCGCTTCCGCAGGCCGCTCCCTCCGCCCGAGCGCGCCCCGCCCCCGCCACTGCGGGCCAAGCGCCCAGTCCCACAATCCCGCGCGCGGCCCCGCCCCTGCGCAAGGTGCGCAGCCTCGGACTGGCCCTGCGCTTCCGCTTCCCTCGCGCGCGGGCCGCGGCCCACGGGGCGGCGCCGCAGCGGGGCGCGCCGGCGGCGGGCGTGCGGGACGCGGCGGCGGGCATGCGGGAGGCGGCGGCGGGCATGCGGGACGCGGCGGCGGGCGTGCGGGACGCGGCGGCGGGCGTGCGGGACGCGGCGGCGGGCGGCGTGGCCCCCGCGGGGCCGCCGAGCCCGGAGGCCGGCCCGGAGGCGGCGGCGGAGGCGGCGGGGCTGCTGCCCTTCCTGGCGCCGGGGGCGCGCGCGGACCTGCGGGCGGCGGCCGCGCGGCACGTGCTGGCGCTGACCGGCTCCGGGCCCGGCCGCGCGCTGCTGGCGGGGCAGGCGGCGCTGCTGCGGGCGCTGGCCGAGCTGGCGGCGGCCCCCGCGCCGGCCCCGGCCCGCGACGCCGCCCGCGCGCTGGTGAACCTGGCGGCCGAGCCCGCGCTGCACGAGCCGCTGCTGGCGGCCGAGCCCGCGCTGCCTGCCCGCCTGCTGCGCCGCGCGCTGGACCCGCAGTGGCCCTGGGCCGAGGAGGCGGCCGCCGCGCTAGCCAACCTCAGCCGCGAGCCGGCGCCGTGTGCCGCGCTGACGGCGGTGCTGGCGGCCGCGGAGCCGGGGGAGCCGGTCTTGGAGAGGCTGGTGCGCGCGCTGTGCACGCCCGGCTACAACGCCCGCGCGCCCTTGCATTACCTGGGGCCGCTGCTCTCCAACCTCAGCCAGCGGCCCGCGGCGCGCGCCTTCCTGCTGGACCCCGACAGGTGATGCCCTGGGCGGCAGGCGGGGGCGGGGAGCGGGTGGGAGCGAGCAGGGCCGGCCCCGACTGCTCCCTCTCTCCAGGTGCGTGGTCCAGCGGCTGCTGCCCTTTACCCAATTCACAGAGTCCACGGTGCGCAGGGGCGGGGTGGTGGGGACGCTGCGGAACTGCTGCTTCGAGCATCGTGAGTGGCGGTCGCCGGGCGGGGGGGCGGTGCGTTGCCGGGGTGGGAACTGGACGCCGGTGCCCCTCTGGACGAGGCTCCTGCCTGTATTCCCCAGGACACCACGAATGGTTGCTGGGACCCGAGGTGGACATTCTCCCCTTCTTGCTGCTGCCCCTGGCCGGGCCCGAGGACTTCTCCGAGGAGGAGATGGAAAGTGAGTGGCCTCTGGGTGGGCCTGCCCGGAGATCAGGAGGGGGCGAGAGAGCAGGGGCGTCCAGACCCCGGCTCTTCCTGGCACCTTCCAGTGCCTGTCACACCTGCTCCTAGGGCTGCCTGTGGACCTGCAGTACCTGCCGCCAGACAAGCAGCGGGAGCCTGATGCTGACATCCGCAAGATGCTGATCGAGGCCGTCATGCTGGTGAGCAGGCGCCCTGCTGTGTGCCACGCTCATATCCCCCCATGCAAATACTCTGATCTCTGCCTTACCTCTGCCCCTCCCCAGCTGACAGCTACAGCGCCTGGTCGCAAGCAGGTGCGGGACCAGGGAGCCTACCTGATCCTTCGAGAGCTGCACAGCTGGGAACCGGAACCCGATGTGAGGGTGGCTTGTGAGAAGCTTATCCAGGTGGGTGCACAGGGCCCTGCAGGGGAGGGCGGGAGGCGGGGCCCACAGCTGGTCAGCTGTTCACGTGCCCCCCCTGCTGGCAGGTGCTTATTGGGGATGAGCCAGAGCGTGGCATGGAAAATCTGCTGCAGGTGCAGGTGCCTGAAGACGTGGAGCGGCAGCTGCAGCAGCTGGATCTCCAGGAGCAGGAGCAGTGTGAGCGGCAGCGGCAGGAGCTGGCACCAGAGCCCACCTGAGGCCCTTGCAACCCACCAGCAGCTCCAGGCCCACCTTTGGCCCTGGGGGTCCCTCTGGTCCTCACAGCTCAGAGGCTGTACCCTGCTAAGAGGCAGAGCTGCACTTAGGCCTCAGGTGCCTGCTGAGGACTCTGGTCTCCAGGTTCGAGGACGAGTGCCTGAGCGCGGCAGGGCTGAGGCCGCCCCCAGCCCTGTGCCCTGGTGCTGCCGGAGGAGGTTGTTCAGCCAGCGCACACCAGCCTTGTTGCTCTCAGCTGCCTCTGCGTTGGAGGGGGCCAGCAGCGGGCTGGAACCTCCCAATCCTCCGCACCGTGGGGGCCTGTGCAAGGAGTCCCCCCATGGCTGACTTGGAGCCCCTCAAGCTCAGCATGCCTGACACTCAGCCTCAAAAGGCTCTTGGGACTTTGGCCAGTGATCCAGCCATGCCCTGGATGGGGTCTTCCTGGGCCTTCTGAGGACTGTGTGCCCTCCTGGGTCTGAACAGGCCTCCCAGCTAGCTGCTGCTCTGCCTTTTCCATCTTCACCTCCTGCCCTCCGGTTTCCCAGTGCTGAGTTGATCTGGTACCCTGGCTCTTCCCCTGTAGCTAGGGCCTCTCCCATCCCCTCACCCCCAGAGTCCCTTGTCTGTGTCTAAGATTCTTTTAGAGCCTTACCCCTGCCAGCCTGACCCCAACTCTCTGCTCCCTTAGAGCCCACCAGCACTGCCTTGGAGTTGCCCCAACTGTGGTAGTGGGGCCCCTCTACTCTGCTCCTTTCTCCAGTGTCCTGCCCCACCTAAGGGCCATCTGCACAGCACCCCTGAGTGCTGGCCACCCTACCCTTGGATGCTCCTGGGCCCCTCAGACTCTTATGGATCCCAAAGCCCCCACTTCACACGTCCTCAGGCCCCCCTCCCAAGTGCCCCTTGCCCTCTCCCACATCTCCAGGGGTTGGCACCTCATTGGGAACACCCGGCTCTCCCTGGACCTCTCCCTCTGGAGGCAGCAGAGGACTGCTAACCTCGCACCCCTGAGCCGACCTGCCCTCGCCCCACACTACATGTCCACACGTCTGGTTCCGACAGAATAAATGTTTTATCCGGCCTTTGCTCCTGCCTGCCCCTCAGTTGACCAGGTGGTGCCAAAGTGCCTTCCTGAACGCAGACGTAGTAGGGTATAGGGACAGCGACTGCCTGAGGGCGCCAGGGACCCCCGGGCTGGCCAAACCCAAGCCCTGGAGCTGCAGCCCAGCAGAACCTGCGCCTTGCCTCCGGTCGGCCTCGGGAGACCTGGGTGCTCCGAAGCCAGGCTCCGGGGGGAGGGCGCTCTCGTGGGGGGCGCCGGGCCCCTGAGGGCGCCGCAGCGGCAGCAGCGGCCTTGGCTCAGAGTCGCTTCTGGGCGTCGCATCGTCGGTGCGATGGGTCTCGACCCGCCGCCTCTCGGCCGCGGACGGCGGCGAGGTCGTGCGGGTGGCCGAGGGTCGCGCCCCGCCCCGCCAGGCGGAGCCGCGGGCGCCGAGCACGGTGCGAGAAAGCGCGTGCGCGCCGGGCAGCATCCAGCGGTGCGCGGCCACCTGCTGCAGGCCCAGGCGCGCGCGCGGGCGCAGCTGGAGCAGGCCGCGGATCAGGTCCTGGCACTCTGCGGGCAAGCGCTCACCGCTGCGGCGTCTGCAGCCGCGCCCGCCCGCCGCCCCCGGCCGGCGTTCGCCACAGTCAAGGGGCGCCCTCGCGGGCTCGTCCCGTCCTGTCCTCGCAACATGCACGGATGGGAGGCGGGGCTGGGGGCGAGCCACGTGGGGCGGACGCCTTCTCTGGCGGCGAGTGGAGCCAGCCCTCCCCGTCGTCGCAGGGCGCGGGCAGCCCCCCATACACACCCCCGATGAGCCCGACCCGGGCCTAGGCCCCTTCTCTGCCCACCCTCCAGGCCCGGGCTGGCACCTGGGAGGGCAGGACGGCGGCGCTCACCTGGGGACAGGCCGGGCCTGAAGACGGGCCCGCGGCTCGCGAGGCGCAGCATGCGGTGCGGCTGGCGCTCCTTGAAGGGCAGCTTCCCGCTCACCATGGCGTAGAGGACGACGCCTCTGGGGGCACGGGCTCCTCAGGGCGCGCCCCCCCTCCCGCGGCCCGGGCGCCCCGGGGCGGCACTCACAGGCTCCACAGGTCGGCTTGCTCCCCGCTGTACTTCTTGCTCATGAGGATTTCGGGGGCCGTGTAGGCCACAGAGCCGCAGAAGGTGCTCAGCAGCCTGTTCTTGAGTCCCGAGCAGCTGGCGAAGCCAAAGTCTGCAGGGCCGTGGGGAGGGTCACGCTCTGAGGAGTGCGGGGGCCGGCAGGGTTGTGCTGTGGGTGAGGATGGGGTGTAGGCCTCCCGGTTGGGCTGGCGGTCAGGGCCAGGCGGCAGGTGCCCACTCACCGGTCAGCTTCAGGAGGCCTCGGTCGTCCAGCAGGATGTTCTCACACTTCAGGTCCCTGCGTGGGGAGGGGGGGCAGGGAGAGGGGCTGAGCCTGAGCTGGGGGGTGGGCGCTTGGCCACGTGGGTGGTGGGCAGGCAGCACCCTCACCGGTGGGCCACGCCTGCGTTATGGCAGTGGGCCACGGCGCTGACCAGCTGCCAGAACAGCCTGCGGGCCTCCTCCTCCTCCAGCCCGGGGCGGTGGCGGTGGTTGGACACTGCGTTGATGTGCTCCAGCAGGTCGCCGCGGGCCGCCAGCTCCAGCACCAGGTAGGAGCGCTGGCTGTTTTGGTACGTTTCATACAGCTGCACCTGCCGGACCCCCCTTGCCTGCTGTCACCGTGAGGAGGCGCAGGGCTGCGGGTGTGCCTGGCTGCCCTGGGCCCTGGATTGGGGTCTCAGGACAGGGTTGAGCCCGGAACCTGAGGGCCACATGGAGGTCCCAAGTGGGGGAGGGGGGTAGGCCTAGAGTGGGCAGCAGGTGTAGGAAGGGCGGGATGGGGCACAGGCTGTCCCGGGGCTTCTGCCCACCACGTTCAGGTGCTTGTAGGTGGCGTTGAGTGATGAGATCTCGCGGGGCAGGAACTTGCGGGAGAACTCCGCAGGGGCCTCGGCCGTGGAGACAACCTTGATGGCCACCTGGGAGTGCAGGATGGCCGCTGGGTGCAGACCACGGATCCCCCCGGGGAGGGCGAGCCACGTGTCCTTCCTGCACCGCGCTATGCTTGGCAAGGGTTTGGCTGGGTGAGCGTTGTCCTTGAAGGCTATCCCCAGCCTCCCGCCCGCCCTCGTGTGCCCAAGGGCTGCAGCCTGGGAGGGGCAGCGGGAGGAAGCAGGACGGGGAGTGAGCAGGGTCTGGGACAGGGCGGGCTGGGCTGGAGGCCTGGGTGGGCACTGGCTGTGCCACCTCACCATGGAGTGGTGCTTGCTCCGCAGATCGGAGCACAGCTTGGTGTTGTGCTGCATCCGCTCGTGTGTGGCATAGGCCAGGTAGACCTTGGAGAAGGCCCCGGAGCCGATTTTGGAGGAAAGCAGATAGCCCTTGTCCCGGCACTCGCGCATCTGCTCCAGGAAGGCTCGTTGGTCCCGCCTGTGCCTGCTGCTGCCCTTCATGGAGGGGAGGGGGCTGCAGAAGGGGGTGTGGAGGTCCAGCTCAGCCCTGGGGCATGGGGAGGGATGGTGGGGGGCACAGCTGAGGCCTAATTTGCGGCAGGGGCAGCGGTGGACAGGCCGCAGGAGACTGGGCGAGACCTGTGGCCTGTGGAGGCAGCAGCAAGCCTCTGGAGACCTCCTGGGGCTGGGGACAGGCTGGGGACTGACCAGGGCTGAGTGCTCAGGGTGGGAGACGTAACTCAATCGTGGACTAGCAGGGGGGAGGGCAGGTTCTGGAGAAGCTGGGGCAGGTTCTAGAACAGAGGGTTCTAGAGCTGTGTCTGTATTGTGCCCTCGCAGAGGGGTTCCTCCTTGCCCCAGCACCTGCTGGGCCTGAGGACACCTTGCTGGGCCAGCCCTCTCCTGAGGGGAGAACACTCAGGGCAAGGCTAGAACTGCAGGTGCAGTCGCTGGGGCTGCCCTGAGTGTGGCTGACCACGAAAGGCCTTTAAAGAAACCTGGAGGAGAGGTAAAGAAAGGGTAGACTTTTTCCTTAGACTCCCCAAGTCTGAGAAGCTAAGAGAGAGAGGGGAAAACCCCGTGCCACCAACTGTTTCCCATGTGCCCCCTTGTCCTCTGGGAGGGTGCCCAGAGGTGGCCAGGTGGGCTGCCATGGTGCTGAGCCAGGAGGCGGGCAGGGGCTGGTGGTGGAGGGCAGCCTGCACTCACCAGCCACTCCCTTGTCTCCTTCCCGCTCCTGCCCCTGCCTCTGTCTGCAGGACCAACTGGAAGCCAGTGTGAACCTGAGACAACAGGCAGGGCCCAGAGAGCCATCAGCTCTTGCCCATCCTTCCACTGCAGAATCTTTTCTTGGCTTTTTCATCTCAGCAGAGCTCACCCACTTATTCCACGCACATGGGGGTGAATGCTGGCGGCCCGGGAGCCAGAGGCTGACCCCGCCTCGCCTGCGAGGCTCCCTGCGGAGGAGGCAACCTGGCATTGTGAGGACGGTAAGCGCGCGGCCTGGGCGCTGGAAGCGGGGAAGGCATGAGGGATGAGGGCCACTGGGGCCTCCTGCCTTCCTCACCGTAAGCTTCCTCTGGCCCTGCTTGGGTTCTCTCCTTAGAGGTGTTCCCGGGCCAGACCCCCAGGCTGCCGAGCACTTTCTCTCGCTTCCCTCTATCGGGCTCCCTCCCTACAAGAGAAGGGTTGAAGTCCTCTCTGCCCGCCCGCGAGCTTGCCTCCCCCAGCTCGGGCGGTGGGTGCGGGGCTGCGGGGCTGAGAACACGCGCAGGCGGCGTCGGCCCCAGGGCCTTGGTGCGCGATAGCGCTCCGCCAGAGGGCCCCAAGCCCCGCTGCAGCCTCGGCAGCGCGTGGTGGCAGCTGTGGCAGGTTCTGCTCCTGGGGTACTGTCTAGCTCTCCAGGGTGCCCTGTGCGGGGCGGGCCTGGCGACCCGGGCTCCGCGGCGCGTTTGCGGCGTGCGTACCTGCACAGGTAGGCGTTTGCGAGGGCCCGCCTCCGCAGGCGTGCCCCGGGGTGCGCGCGCGCAGGTGCGTCCCCGGCCGAGCGCCTCCGCGTCGCCGCCGCGCCAGCCCCGAGACGGGCGCGCGCGGGCCCGCGGCCGGCGCCTGCGCAGAGCTCGGGCGCGCGCGCGGGGGCTTCCCGGGCTGTGGCCGGGGGCGCGCGCTCGCGCCCAACAGTCAGGAGCGGCGGTCCCAGGCGGCCGGGGGCGGGCCGAGGCCACGTCGGAGTCGGCGCACTCCTGCCCGCCCGGAGCGGGGGGCGGGCCGCAGCCAGCGGGGGCGGGCCCACGGGCCGCGTGCGGGCCGCGGTTGGCTGGCGGGCGGCGGGGGCGGGCTCGGCGCGCGGCGGCTCCGCCCACTCCGGTTGGCGCGGGGAGGGAGGGCGGCGGCGGCGGCGGCGACTTCTCCTCAGGTAAAGCGCGGGCGGCGGCGCTGAGGAGGCCTGTGCGGCCGGACCGGGGGCGCCCGCGCCGAGGTCAGCGCCGAGCCGGGGGCGCCGCCAGCTGCCCCGCGGCCGCCCGTCCGCGGCGCCGGTGCCTGGTCCCCGCGGGGCCACGGCCGCCTCCACGAGGCTCGGCCTGAGCGTGGAGCGCCCCGGACCGCCGGGCCTGGCCTGGGCTCCCCGCGGCCTCTCCGCAGTCCCGGGACGAAGGGTCAGGCCGAGGGCCTCGCCGCTTTGCCGGGCGCCGGAGCCGCCCGGGCCCTGGCCGCCGTGGCCGCCGCGCAGCGCGTCGGGAGCAGCGCCTTGGGGTCTGCTCCCCGCTGCGGGGGTCCCCTCGGTGCCCGGCGCGGGGGCGTCAGCTGCAACGAGGGAGGCGGGGGCGGCGGGGGCGGCTGGCGAGCGGGCAGGGCCCGGGGACGCTGCCTCCTGAGCCCGGGGCCGGGCGCGTGACGACCCAGGGAAGGAGGAAGGTGGGGGCGGGGAGCGGCCGCGGGCCCCGGCCGTGCGCTGTCCAGAGCTGTCCGCGCCCAGTGCTGGGAGCTGTCCAGGTGGAGGCGCCGGGGCCTGGGGAGGCGGGGGCCGGGGCACCCCGGCGCTGGCAGGGGCTTGTGATACTGCTGCGTGCGCAGTCCGTGCACGCCGGCGGCCCTGCGGGTGCTGCCGTCGCAGGATTTTTATTCCTAGGCTTCTGGCTTTTGTGGCTCCTCTGAGCAGGTATCCCTGGTCTCTCTTTGCTGTCACAGTGGAGTGGCCTGAGATGGAGTTTAGTTCTCTGGACATCAATATCCAGGCTGCAGGGGCTCCTTTAGGCCTCTGAATCTCACCGTTTTCTTGTTCCCCCAGGGTTGTTGGCTGTGTGTGGAGAGCAGACCGCAGATCAGAGGCGGCACCCCAGGGGGCTGAGCTTGTTCTGGTTCCCCGAGGTCTGCTGGGGGAGCCAACTGTCTGTGCTGCTTTCTGATCCCTGGTGCACAGAGCCTCGGGTGAGGAGTCGGGCTGCCGCTCGACTGCTGTCAGTGTCCCCACTTTCATTTAGCTGAATTACTTGAGTTTAAAGACTCTGTTGGTTAACTCAGCTTGATGTTCTTAGAGTAGGTGCATCAGGAAAGGCTCAGGCGGCTCTTACACGCTGCCCTGTGCTCAGGAAAGACTTGCTGCTTAATTTTGAGAGCCTTGAGGAGCCCCCTGGCTTTGCGTCTGACTTCATGCTATAGTTTGGCATGGCTTACATTGAGAAACTGTTTTCAAGGGGCCTTGAGTAGGAAGCTGCAGCATTGCATTTCCCTGAGTGGTCAGCCCAAGTTCTTTCTCTGACACCTGTGCTTAGGAAGGAAGGCCCAGTGGCTGGCTGTGTGGGTAGGGCACACACATGCTTTCCTGCTGTCAGGAGAAGGCTGGCAGGTACAAGCCAAAGGGTCACGGTGACCAGTGGGTGATGCCAACTGAGTGAATGTTCAAGCTGGTGTATGGAGAGACCTTGCCTGCAAGGTCTCAACTCTGGCTGCATGTTACACTCCCCTGGGGGGCCTTTTGGAAATGCGAGTGCCTGGATTCCACCCCCCCCCACTAGTGTTTCTGATTTATTTGGGGCCCAGCACTGGAAAATTTAAGAATCCCCAGGTAATTCTAATGCTCAGCAGAGTTAAGAAATGTACTGGATAGTTTTGCTTAACATAGCAAGACCATGTTAAATAGTTTCTATTTGGGGAGTTCTCAGCTGTCTTGCTCTTATTGATTTGTAATTTAGTTCTACTGTGGTCAGAGTATATATTTTGCATCATTAGAATTCTTTTCAGTTTATTGAGACTTCTTTTATTACCCAGAATATGGTGATTCTTGGTAAATATTCCATGTGCTTTTGGGAAGATAGTAGAGTCTCCTGTTAATGAATGGAGTATTCTGCAAGCACTACTTAAGTCAAGTTGGTTGGCAGTGTTGCTCAGGTCTTCTATTAACCTTACTGATGTTCTGTCAGTCATAGAGAGGAATGCTGAAATCTTTGATAACTTTGGATTTCTCTATATTCCCTTGCAGTTCTATTATTATTCTTAAATTTTGATGAAGTCCATTTCTATTTATTTTGTTACTTGTGCTTTTGGTGTAAAATCTAAAAATCCATTACCTAATAGAATGTCCTGAAAATAGTTCCCTATATTTTCCTTTAAGAATTTTATAGTATTAGCTCCTAATTTTATGTTGGTGAACCGCTGAATTAATTTTTAATATATATTTTTATTAGAGAAGTTGTGGCGCTTCCAAAAAATCATGCATTATGTGCAGAATTCCCATACATCACCCCTCCACCGACATTTTGCATTGTTGTGGAATATTTGCTACAGATTATGAAAGGACATCATCAGACTATTACCACTTACTGTGGTCCATAGCTTACATTTAGTATATTTTTTCCATGTACCCCCTATCATTAACACCATGTATTAGTATTGTACGTTTTTTATGGTTCACGAGAGGACACTCTCATATTTGTGTTGTTAACCACAGTCCATCTTCCACCACATGGTTCACTGTGTTATACAGCCCCATGCCTTGTACAATCTGTCCAAAGTATGTACTCAGTGGCTCTCAGTTTCATCACAGAGTTGTGCAGTCATTGCCTCTGTAAGTTTTTTTTTTTTTTTAAAGATTTATTTATTTTATTACATATCTCCCCTTCCCCCCCACTGCGGCGACGTGCCGAGACTGGTCACTGCGTAGGCGTGGCTTTCCCCGCTTGTGGGCGGCTTCTGCTTCCATTCACGGCCGTCTTTCAGTTCGCGGGTGGCTGGCTGCGCTCCATTTGCGGGCGACCTGCCCTGCCCGTGGCGGCTTTTGCCCTGTCCGTGGCAGCTTTTTGCCCTGCCCACGGCGGCTCCGGCCCGCCCATGGCGGCTTGCCATTCTCAAGGCGGTCTGCCCGCTAGGAGAGGTCCCCGGGAACCGAACCCGGAGCCTCCCATGTGGTATGCCGGTGCCCTATCCACTGGGCTATCGAGCCAGCCCCAGCCTCTGTAAGTTTTTGAATGTTTTCCTTAGTCCAAAAGAAAAAACTCCATACCACCCTATTGTTGACCCTTAGCGTTCATATAGTACCT
>PVKH010038498.1:0-11314 GCA_004027955.1 Chaetophractus vellerosus | reverse complement strand
GAGCAACAAGGAGGTTCTCCAGAGGCAACTCTTAGGCACCCCTTAATACTAGGCTATTTCAATTTCAACAGCAATGACTCATAAGGCTAATCATCAATAACAGGGGCCCATCAATGGATTATCCTCCTTTGCCAGTCACTGCCCCTGTACTCAGGGGGATGTTGCTACTTATCTGGAGAATATGACAGAGATTTCCAAGATGGGAGTTCAGTGTTCTCCCATTTAGTGATTAATAATTCACTCTCTTGCCTAATTTCTCCAGGATGATTTGGGTTCCCTTACTCTTCCATCACACATTATGAAAACTTCTATTACACAACATTGATATTATGTGTATGTCTCCTCATTTAAATTGTGACTTACCAGAAGGAAAAGAACATTTATTGCATATTTATACACCCAGTACATAGCCACAGATGTACAACTTATAGACTTGATAAATATTTTCTCAAAGAATAAATTAACAAATGCCCTGCAAATATTCCTAACGTGGCTTTTACAGGACTATTACAGACCTGGACTTTTTTTCTTTGTCTTCCCTTAAATCATAAGTCTGGCTTTCAACCACATAAACTGTCTTAACTACAGGCAAAATCTTAACTCAGGTAGGGTAAACTGTCCAAAGTAGATTCTGATTGAAAATGCTGTCACTAGTCAGCTAACAATCTAGGGACCTTTTCTTAGTAAAAGCAGGTATATCCCTGCTTCTCTGTCTTCCTAGTAAGGACACACATAAATAGCATTCACTATCTATTCTCTGAATTTCACAGGTGGCTGCTGAGTGGCACCATCAGGTCTATTTGGACACTAAGGTGGTGATTTCTGGAGGTTATGAACCACTAGACACTTGAGCACCTGTATTATCTGAGCAGAAAGGCAGATGGCCCCTAAACTCTGAAATGGAATGGTTATCTATCAACATACCAGCTCACACTGCACCATACCAGGGCTTATTGCCACCAAACTGGACTTCACGTGTTGCTATAGAAAGGTTTTTGGTTTTTTTTTCCTTCCTTTTTTCCTTTCTTTCTGAAGTTCTGGATTTTCTTTCCTTTTTTTTTTTTTTTAGTATTGGACAAAATAGATTTTATTATTTATTTTTTAATTAATTAATTTTTCTAAGATAGATTGATTACATAAATGTTACACAAAATTTTAGGGGTACCCATATGCCCCACCTCCCACAACCTCCCACATATACATACTTCAATAGTGTGGCAAGTTCAGGCTTTTCTGCATGTTAAGATAAGCAACTTAGATACAGAACACCAAAGCCACCTGTTTTAGTAATGAAAACACAACTGCTTTCCTGTTTGAAGACTTTTTAAAATCTTTAAACATCTTTGATTATTTGGGCCAGTAATGCAGAATTTGCTATGGGATCTGGTAGAAATAGCTCTAAGTAAGAAAAACTTCCACTGGGTTCAAGAATTTTGGGGAGCAGAGACCCACATGCATCACTGCTGCTTACTAAATGTTTACTGACAGACCACCAATCAGGGTGCCCGTTTTAGCCTACACTCTGCTACTAGGCAGCCCTGCAACCATGGGCCAGGCCCTTAAACTTTAATATTAAAGTTGAACCTGGATGAATTCCAGATACTACAGGCTTGTTTTCAGAGAATGTTCAAATAAAGGACAAAGTTCAATAAAATCGTGAAAAAAAAATCCGTACTTCTTTCTTCTTGCCTAGCATTTTAAGACAAGATTTCAGTGCTTTTATTTTCCTAAGATCTATCCAGTTAAGAAAGTAAATGTGATTTACTCGTCTCCACTGTTTACACTGTTTCTTTTGACTTGTATTTTACCACCTTACTCAGGAAATATATTACCCAATATACCTGAGTACATAGTCCTATTTATCTCAGGCTACATAAAAACTGTAGTTTCTTAACCATATTCATCTGTGTAATATATTTTAAAAAATACTACTATCAGACCCTCAGGTGCTGACAATGCTAAAATGGAAGACGTGGGTCTGTCCTCAAAGCACTTGCATTCAAGAGAAGAGCCAGACCAGAAAGCTGGTGAGAACCTGCTTCCACCTCTGGATGTCTGGACAGTCCGTCCAGGCTTTCATGGTGTGGCAGACTGAGCTATGTAAACCAGGAAAAGCCAGGTTTGTTCTTAATCTTAATCCCATCCCTGAGCATGTAAACCCATTGTAAATAGGGCCTGTTGAAGATGTTCTTTTTAGAGAAGGTATGGCCAAGCAAATCAGGGTGTGTCTTATTCCTATTCCTGGAGGCCAGGGGGAGGAGCAAATGAGGGGAACCCAGAAGAGAAAGGAGAAGACATGGCCATGTGACAGAAAAGCCAAGGAACCCCAAAGCTTGCCAGCAGACTGGCACTAGAAGGCCCAGTCTTCAGGGAGAAAGGAAGCCTCTGAAACTGTGAGACAATAAATTCCCACTGGTTAAGCCAACCTATTGTGTGGTTTTCATCCTCAAAGCTCAGGCAAGACTAATACATATGGTTCGGAATTCAGAACCACAGCAGCTCTAACTTCTCTAACTTCTCTATTCTTCTGTCTACAGCAAGATTACTTTGCCCAAATCTCTTGAAATTTAGACTCAGAATGCCTGAAAATATTTGTTTTTGGTATTTGGTAACTACTCTCCAGAATCAGGAGTAAGAAAGCTCATCATATCTGGTGGAATGAATAGCAAGCGCTCAATAAACTCTTTTTAAATTGAGTTAAACTGAGGCCACTGCTAATGAGGATGATCCTTAATTTGTTTTGGTAAAAACACATAAAAATGTGACAGTCTTGTCTCAGGAATAATGAATTTTCATTGAAGGGCATGAAACTAAGGAAAAGCGCCTGTCACCGAGAGTTGTCATCTCTGAAATCTATCCTTTAACAACATCATTTTAAACAAGAATCCAATCCCATAACAGATATTAGGATAATATATTCAATTAAACACTTTCAGTACTGATTCATGGTATGCTATGCAGAGAGAGATTTACTCTGAATCTAAGGTAGCTTAAGTTTTAGGGCCTGGCCTTTCATTTCCAAGACTCTGGGACTGGCTTTCAGTGGTAGGAATTAGCAATGTAAACAGTTTTCTAGAATGTCCAAAAGCTATTTTGTGTTTTTTTTTCTGATGAAGCTTCAGACCCCAGACATTTTTTATAAGCTTTACACACAAGGAAACTTAGATCTGTCTCAATTCAATCACCACTATTTACTCACGCTTAAAGGGAAAAAAAAAAGACTATGGCAAAGTAGAAAACACATATCATCAAATGGTCACTACAGTTACATATGACACATTTTAGAGTGAATGCTCAGTATCAGTATGGCTCTTCAAAAAATTTTGATGCCCTATTTATGATTACAGATTTTATTTCTTATTTTGAAGTTTCATTTTATTGTAATCTTTACTTTTTTCCCTTGTGTAGAACATACTTCTTATAAATGAAGGTAGTTTAAAATAATTATTTTCATGCTTTTCCTCATTTAGGAAATATTTAAATCAGAATAAAGTGAATAAGCACATTCTCCATGATGAATATACTGAATTATTTTAAAATGATACTAGGAAAATGATACATATTAAGTCCCATAAATGCCATTAGATTTTTTTCATGATCTCTTGTAATATAGTTGTTTTAAGGAATTTAGGTTTTCTCCTATATATATATAAAATATACTAGATTGGGTGGGTGCTGCCTAGGGATACTGGCTGTTTTAGTTTGCCAAAGGGCTGCCAATGGAAAATACCAGAAAACTATTGGCTTTTATAAAGGGGATTTGTTTGGGGTAAAAGCTTATAGTTCCAAGGCCATGAAAAGTACAAATCAAGGCATCATCACTGATGCTTCCTCACCAAAGTCAGCTACTGCTGATCCTGGTATGTTGCTACGTGGCAAGATGGCCAACGACCCCTGCCCAGGTTTCAGCCTTCCCCTCTGGGCTCACCCTTTACTCATGAGCTGCTCCATGGGCCAGCCTCTCCGGCTTCATGCATAAGTCTCAGCTGTTCTGTACTCTTCCCAAGGTCAGCTATAAGCTATCAGGCAAATGGCTCATCCCCTCCACCCCCTCAGCTGTTTGAGCCTCTTCCTTTCTAGTCACATGGCAGGATCAAAAATGACATAGCTCTCTCTTCTTGTGTCTGAGTATATTTACATCAGAACCAGCAAGGGGGCAGGGACTTAACCTGAGTCACACTTTACTGATGTAGTCCAATAAAAAGCCCTACAGCAATATTATCATGTAATCTAATCAAAGGCCCCTCAACTGAATTTAATGCAATCAAAGGGTATCGCACCCAGAAGAACAGGCTAGTTTACAGACACAATCTTTCTCTTTTTGGAATTCATAAAATAATCTTGAACTGCCACACTGGCTAAGAATTTATTGTTAACATATCTTGTACAAATAAGTATTCTGACCTGGAGAATGAGGTTAGTAAATCACTATCATTTAAGACAACAATGACACAATGAATGTCATGTTACCATTTTGCCCAAACATATTTACACTGAATTGCACTTAACATAGCATATAATCTTCTCTACCAGATTGTCAACATATTCTAATGAAATAATTCCTTTTCTATACTGTTTCTTTAGAAATATATATGTTTTATTTGACCCCTTAGCTGATAATTATGCAGGACAAATCTCTCTGTGTAATGTGTAATATGTAGTCACATGTGCTTGCTTTGTACTTATAATGGTTCTAATAATTACTATTAAAAATGATGTTAGATACAACATATTGGATTCAGTAAAATCACAGATTAAATGTATTGCTTTGCAAGTGGATTGTCACAATAAATTAACCAAATTCTAGTTAACTGAAGATCAAACCAAAGGGCATTAATTGAACTAGAGTTGCTGCAAATATTATAAAAGAGCATGAGTTCAATATTTTAATTATCTACTTATTTCTCCATCTACCTTTCTATTGAATACCTTGTTTGGGAATGGAATTATAATGGCTTACAACAATACTAAAATATAAGATAGGATAAAAGGATGGCAAGGGCAACATTATAAAAGCAAACGTGGAAAGACAAAAAGAATTTAGGAATATGGTGGAGTCGAAAGGTGCTATCAAAATCTCCTAACATTTGCTGGTGGTGATGGGCAACAGATTAAGTTCTCAGCGGCCTAACAAAAAAGTAAATTTAGAGATTTAAAAATTTAGTATTAAGAGATTAAGTACAGTGATCCCTGATATTTAAGACTACCTAATATTATTTCCCAAGGTGCTCACAAAAGCAATATTGGAATACAATGAACAAGGTCATGGGCAATAACAGCTCTACGGCAGACACGAGGATGCATTACCTAGGACTTTGTTTAACATTTTTCAATCACAGTCCAATGTTATTACATCAAAGACCAATCCACTGGCAGAAATTACACATGGGGGCAAATAATTTACCAGCTAAAGGGTAATGTGACTCGCCTTACCTCTCTGCTCCGATCTGCTACCCCAAAACAGCTATGCTGGCCTTTGTGCTGTTCCTCAAATGTACCATTCCACTCCCACCTAAGAGTCCCTGCTGTCCACTATTTCCTTTTCCTGGAATTCACTTTCTCCAGGTGTCCACTTGGTTCATTCTTGCAACCTCACGCTGGTCTTTGTAAGAAAAATAACTTTCGTGGAAGCTGACCAATGTTTTAAAAATTATAACTTCTCTTCCTATATTCTTCATTTCCATTCTCATTTTTCTCCATAGAATTTGTCAGCCTCTAACACACTGATTTTGCCTGTGCACCCACTAGGATGTAAGCTCCATTATGCTCTAGGTATCTTTCACATCTTCCGCAGCTACCGCCTGCTACCTACCTGGCTCTGCCCAGCGCTTCCATCAAAAAGGCAACCCACAGCGTACCAACACCACTGGACAACACTCTGACAATTCTAAGTCAGTTATTTTCAAGGTGTTTTCTTCAGTCCACCAAGGTCCTCTTGGTGAGCCATGAAGGGATGAGTCACAATTCCCATAGATTTTCTTTCTTTTTACGACTAAGGTTTAGTTTTAGTATCTCACTAAAATGTGATACTCATAAACCAAGGTCAGGATTAAGTATCATTTACAGAGGACTCTTACTCAACATTCTCTAAGACATACAGTTGACATGAAACTGTGTGGTGTGTTTGCCAAGCTCCTGCATCACAAATGCTTATGCAAAAAACTGAAAAGCCTGCTCTTTTCAGTAAGGTTGTTGTATTATCAGTGATATCTTCAGCTTTTCAGAATTTTCAAGTATAACTAACTTTGCCTGGTAATTATTCTACTGTTAATTTATCTTTATTGTTATCACCTCACTTTGCTATGGTTTATTTGTTTGGTAGGATAAGTTGTCTAATAACTGAATGTCAAAGCGTTCGTGCCTTGTGGCCCAAATATGACACAGGCAAACCCATTTCACTACAGCAGATGTAAACACAACCACCCATCCAACAGAAAATTCTGCTGCGCTCTAACATTTCACTGTCATCCACAAATTCCACTTCTATCTACAAACAGAAATCAACCAATAAGATAGTGGAACAGCAGGGTCTGTTGCCTTATTTAAGATAGCAGCTCTTCCTCTTAAGTGTCAGGTAATAAAATGTGACAGAGGAATGGTAGGAAAAGAGGGTTAAAAGGAAAAGGGAAAAGTGTGAGCGAGGTAAAGTAAAAAAGGGTTGAATTGCATATATTTTGTTCTGCCCTCCATTCTGATGTTACCTTTTTAAAAACTTCTAAAATGTCAACTTGTAAACAAAAAGTATTTTTCCTCATGTGAAATGGCTCTAAATTAGTACCAAGAATCCACATTCAAGTGTATAAAATGCTTGGGGTAAAAATAGGTAACATATGTACATTTGCATATATTTGCATGTGATTTATGTATATATGGTCAGGTTATTTTAATGCTAATTTAAAGATAAATTGTAAATGTTGTTAACCTGATTTCATACTTAAATCAATGGTTCTCATTTTTTTTTAACATCAACTAACCGTGGTTGACATGACATTCAACACTTCTGAAATATATAACAAGATGAAAGCTAAAATAGGGCCAATCTAAGCAAAGAATGCTAAGCAATCCCGCTGTATTTTTCTTTCTGAAGATTCATGTCAATGCTCTGATAAACAGGCAATGTATAGTCACGAAACAGAATTAAATTCAAGTTTGGCCAGATGTTCCTTCTAAAACACTGAAAGACACTGGCAATTCTTCCCATCCCAACCCCATCTTGGGCAGTTACTTATTTGTATTTTATAGCTCCATTGACTTTGGAAAAACATTGATGAGGACCATATGTGATTCAAGTGGAGATGGGACTATAAATAGTGCAACTGAATTTGTGTCAGAGATTTGGGGAGGAAAATCCTCTTATTTGCTTTCTGGCTAAGAGGTCGGGACTAGGGTGAAGCAAGCAGCAACTAAGGGCACAAAACTTGAGGAAGAACTCCCTCTCAGGTTTGGGTAAGGGCCAATGCTGCCCTTGTGTTTTCATTGAGAGTGAGAGACTTCTAAAGAGTGAGGCATGTAGGGCACAGAATACAAAGAGGCTCTTGGTCTCAGATTCACTGAAGTTCTGATGACAGAAGAAAGGAAAGGTGGAATAAAAAGAAACACATAGTTGTTTTTTTCCCCATGCAGTTTTTTCTGTTTTGGTTTTGTAAGTGAGCCCATCATGTACTTATAATTCTACATGAGTTAAGAGGTCATCTGGTGTTTGCAACAGCACAGTGCCAGCTCTGAGTTAAAAAGCGATAATGAGACACCTAGGTATACTCAGCATTTTGTTGTAGATCAGTGTAAACTAAGTACAAAGGTAAACTCACTGACTCCCTGAAAAATAGATTAAAATCACTGAATAGTTTATGACATCTCTCAATATATGATCAAGCTGAGACAAGTGTGCATGAAAAATTTAGCTTCTCTAAGCAGGCATTATTACAAAACCAACAAAAATGACACCTGTGATTACCATATTCTTACATACAGTTTTGTTTTGTTCTCTTTTAAGCTGAATAACATACTTTGGTGGTGGGAAGGAGGACGGCTTGTATTCCTATACATACAGCAGAATCGTAGGGAAAAAGCAGATTACCCCAAGTACACAGTCAATCAACAGGGAAGTATGTGATGCCAGGATATGCATTCTCTCTACTCAACCAGATGGTTCCATTTGGATGGATAAAACATAATTTTCTCCATTTGAATGGATAAATTTGCTCCAGGGTGGGCTGAAGAGTTACACTTTTTACCTGTAGTCTAGCCATACTGCAGAAATCATATAATCATAAGCCTTCTATGAGGTTTTGGGTGGTTTTAGCATTCATTTTATCAAGCAGCCTTGAGCATTTTCATGCTCAAATTTATAGTTTGCCCTAAAACTCATAAAGCTTTCATCTGGATAGTCAACTGACATAATTATTTTTTATGCATGAAGAAATATTTATCTTATCTACAGAGGTATTTTCTTCAACTTTACATTGTAGAACTGCATTTCAGGAAGTCTTATCCTTTTGGTGAGTTATTTCAGTATCCATCTTTTCTCTTCGTTTAATTTATATTAATACCAAAATAATAGCCTCTGCCCTTCATGCCCCATTTTTTATTTAATTAACATTCTAGAACACCTGCATACTCAAACTTGTTCCTCTGTAATCACAATTCCTAGAAGCTTGGCAAAGTTTGGCCTTACGAACTCTCTGTTCATCAGAATTGCAAAATACTGAGCTTCTACATGATGTCTTTCCAACGATACAAAGGGGGGGAAAGCATGTTTATATGAGTCTTCAAATTATATCAAGATGATTGATATCTTTTTTCCCTCAAAATATCAGAATTTCACCATTCTAAAATATTATGCAGTCAGTATTAATTTTCAGTTCTTAGACTGGAAAAGTTTAAATGCTACCATTTGAAAAATTGAAGTGAATTCGTCAAGCTCAGTTTCTCAATTCACAATATAATGCAGTATAGAATGGATAAACCTTAGTAATAGGTTTGAGCCAAACTTGATACAAAATGAAGTTCTGTCCTCAGACAGGGAAGGGAAGGGAAGGGAAGAAAATTAACCAAGATTAACAAGCAAACCCATTTATCTAGTTCCATTAAGCATCACCTTTCTTCAGTGGAATCCTAATGACACTAAAATTTCTTGCCTCTGGGAAACTCTTAAAGATTTCATTAGCTTTATAGATTTGGAAAGTATTTGAGAATGAAACAATCCTTGTGTGTGTTTGTGTCCTAGCCTTTCTTCAATCGTGTAGTTTGAAAAGCTGTCCAATGTTACATCTGATTTGATCCTGTATATATAAATTTTTAAAATGGCTACTCAGTCCTGGAAGCCTTACTATGGTATATATCCAACTTTTACTCATCAATAATTAGCAAAAAAGATTGTACGTGTTGCAAATTCTGTTCTTACCCTAAAATTTTATAAATAGAGCTAGTAACTGCTTTCCCTATTAAAATAACTTTTATTTAAAGATTAATATTTTATGCATTTCAAAGCACTTAAACATATTACATGTCTCAGGTCTGACTTTAAATTCGTGGAGTAGGGAGATACAGTGTTACTGTCCCTTTGTGATTAATGAGAAAGCAAGCAAAGGTAATTTAAAAGACTTGTCTAAGCTCATGAAGTGTGCCAATGTGATGAACCTTGTTTAGGTACATCTTTTACTTCTCCCTAGACTACAGGTTGCTTTTTAAATGTTTTTGTTTTGTTTTGTTTTTTAATAAAAACATCTGAATCAGGTGAGTTAAAGAAAGTAATAATTGAATGTACAGTGAAAACATGTATCGTTATTATGAGCGATAAGAGATAACCCTGAAAGAATGCCTTCTACATACCAAATATGACGTGCTTTACTCATGTCATCTTAATTACTCCTACTAACAACTGTTTTACCTAAGACCTACTGTTAAACACATTTTACAGACATTAAGTCAAGAGACGTGAAGCAATTTCAAAGTAGCAATGCTGAGATTCACACTCAGAGCTCCCCGATTTATGAACCTGGGTTAAGATTTAACAACCAACCGGAACTTCCTCTCATTGCACTGGAATAATCTACCATTCATTATTAGCTGCACTATCTGTATCAGGTAACACATCCAGAGATAATCTTGTAACATACAACTTGAAACGTATTCTCCAATTCCCTGTGAGGAAACAAAGCCATGAAAACCTTCCATCTTCTTTTGGTAAAGCCCTGACTTTTTTAGGTCCTAGCTGCCATTTTCTTTCCTCTTTTACATTTTCCTTATGAGAAAGCCAGTGGAAACTTTCCTGTATCCTTTGCTTCGAGGGACAAGGAATAGTCAAACACTGAACATTCCAGACAGGCACAGAACAGCCTAGCTCCTTCCCCCACCTCCTTTCCATCCGTTTCTTTCCTTCCACTTAGTTATGGCAGATTTCAAAACGGAGTCACGGCATTACAGGAAACGCAGGGATGGGAACGCACCGTATCCTGGTGATCAGGGTGTTTAACACCAGCATTCAAATCCAGAACTCTCTGTCTTCTGGGACCCAGATCTCTCCATTAGACTAAGCCATTTCCTGGAACCCAAGGGCTCCACGAAGTCTGAAAAACGGCAGCAGCTTAGGACTTTCCCACCAGCAACACAGTATCACCAATGCCACAGGCTGCCTCTCTGGTGGCCAGGACACAGATTTCGGAAAAGGGATGTCTTAATTTGTCAAAGGAAAGGCAAATGCTGAAACTAGAAGGACAGGTAAGAAAAAGCAAACAGCAGCAGCCTATGCAGGAAGTTCTCAGAGTTTGCTGTGGACAGAAGACATGCTGGGTCTTCCATGTAACATTTTTCTGTGAAAAACAGTATTTGGACAGAGATTTGGGCTATCGTGGGTAGTATCTAGTTTTACATTAGCTCCTTTATAGCAAATTCACTGGTTATTTGTGATCATATACATTTAGCCTTCAACCCTAATTTTTTCTTACATTTTTCCCCCAAGAGTTGCCAATAAAATTAATAACAGCAAACGCAACCATGGCTTGTCTTAATAGAATAAAATTCATATCAAAGGTAATGAAAAATCCTGATTTTTAAACTTGCTTTGGAACTGACTGGATCAATTCCAGATACATGAGGTTTAATCCTGGTTGTTGTATTTCAAGGCATGAAAAAAAACAAGCACATCTAAGTATGAGGACAGATCTGGAAACTGTGTACCACACAAAATACTTGACATTGAGAGTTAATTTTTTCAAGCTTGCATTTCAAATTAGAGGGGAGGAGCAAAATGGAGAGGAGGTACAAAAACAACTGCTTTCCAATATTTTAATAGCCAACTTTAATTCAGTCTCCA
>PVKH010038497.1:0-11306 GCA_004027955.1 Chaetophractus vellerosus | reverse complement strand
GGATGTTGATCAGCATCTTGGGGAAAATGACCGAGGTGAACCAGATCTCCAGGACAGCGAAATTGCGGAGGAAGTAGTACATGGGGGTGTGGAGGCGCCTGTCCATGAGGGTGATGACCACGATGAGGAGGTTCCCCATGAGAGTGAGGAGGTAGGTCAGGAGGAGCCCCAGGAAGATGAGCATCTGCAGCTCACAGGCATCTGTGAGCCCCAGCAGGACAAACTCAGTGACACTGGTGCCATTTCCCATGGCTCCTCAGTCCTCTGTAGGGAAGGCCAGTCAGAGGTGGTCAGCATCAAGGGTTGTGCTGTTCTGGGGATCTGAAGACATCTGGAGCTGAAAGGAAGAGGGATGCGTGTCAGTTTAAGCACTAAGAGTATGTTTGCGCTCTAATCTCCTCACTATTTCTCCTTCCTTACAGGGCTGGTTGTCCAAATTGCTCACAGGATCTGCATCCCAAGAGTCAGAGATTCTTTGAATTTTGTTGAAAAATTCTGTATTCATCAATTCTCTTTCCAGATCTTTTGCTTCTGTTAGGAAACTGTTTTAAATTCATTTCATTTTTTTCTTAGATCAGATTGTGTCTTTTCCCATATTCCTCCAAATGCTGGAAGGAGTCTCCCAAGTCTGTTAAAATATTTCCCTCCCCAAGTCCCCCACCCAATGGGTCACCTATCTTTATTGCAAACCTTGATGGAATTCTTACTCTAGAGCGTGTTAGAGAAGGCATTTTAATCAGGGAGCAACATCACCCTATTTTCCTGGGGTTGGTTACCTAACCTCAGGGAGCCTCTATTTCCTTGGTGGGAATAATAATAGTCTTTATCTAAATGGGTTCACTGAGGACTTAATTGAATAACTATGTACCTAGCCCCCGCGGCAGAAGGTGAGCAGTCACATTATATTAGATATTTTTATTTCTCTCTTTGTGACTTTAATTCTAGTAGGATAATAAGAATAAGTAAGAATAAAACTGGAGAAAAGAAAATGGATTTTGAGTAATACATATTTATGTAGATTGAATTATGTACCCAGAAAAAAACGTGTTCTTAAATTTAATACATTCCTGTGGCTATGAACCCATCTTAAATAGGACCTTTTGAAAGTGTTATTTTTCGTTAAGGTGTGGCCCAGCTGAAGGAGGTTGGGCTTTAATCCTATTACTGGAGGCTTTATGAAGAAAAAGCTTCTGGGAGGGAAGGAAACAAGAGCTGGAAGTCACCGGCGCCCAAAGATAAGCAGATGACATTGCCACGTGCTTTGCCACATGACGGAAAAGCCAAGGACCAAGGATCGCTGGCTGGCAGCTGGCCCCAGAATTCCACAGTCTTTGGGGAGAAAGTAAGCCTTGCTGATGCCTCGATTTTGGACTTCTAGCCTCAAAACTATGACGCAATAAATTCCCTTTGTTTACACCCATCCATTCAATGGTATTTCTTTTAGCTGATAAGACACCAAGACAGTAATTAAATAAAAATTTTATAATCATAAAAATATTTTCAGCTTATTATGGAAAATTTAAGAAATACAGAGGAATAGAATAGTTAGAATCACCCTTTGTCCCACAGAGGTAATTGTTACTGATTTTGATGTATTTCTATTGCATTTTTTCTATTCTTATTTGCTCCTTATTCATTGGTTTACACAGCTATATCTATGCTCATAGATACATTCTGCTCTCCTTTTCCCACAAATTACTATAACAAATTTTTCTGTCATTACAAACTTCTTATTAATATATTGTCTGATATGATTTGAGGAAGTGTATATATAAAGGGAAAAAAGAGCATGCATTTGTAGATTAGGTATCATACTTAATACTTTTGGATAATCTCAGTAATAATAAAATAGTAATTGCTGATATTCAGAGGTTTACTTAGGTTCAATTTAAATGGCAGAGACTGTAATATATTTTTGTTTTAAATTATTATTTCTAGGCCTTACTTTGATTAATATTGTTGTCAGAGATCTGTATAAAGAACTAGGCAGACTTGTCTAGTTCTTTAGAGAAATGACAGGTGAAGGCCAGGTTTCTGAAAGAAGAGCTGACTCTATCCAGAAGAAGTACAGGAACTAATGGATAAGGTTGAATCAGAGAAGTAACACACCTCATTATAACTGTGTGATATACTTATTTATGTGATGAAGGACTGCAAAAAAAAAAAAACATGGAAAAATGAATACCTAAGGATCAGAGAATTGTGGGTGATTTTTCTTTCCCCTTTTTATTATTTTTATTATTTGTACCATAAATTAAATTCTAAGTCATAAAATAAACCAATACAATGAGCTCATTTTTGTTAAGAGTTGGGTGGAACATTTTAGGACAGACAAAGTAGAAATAAATGGATCTCCATGAAAATGGTTGGAAAAAGCCTTAGGGAGTCTACTGACTCAACAGCTGATCAGGAGTCAGAATATTGAAATTAATGAAAAATCAAGGAAGTCAGCTGTGCCATAGCCTGTCAGTGAACCCTTGAAAGCTGACAGCAGGCTTCTAGGCAGAGCACCCAGAAGGGTGAGAGTCCCCTTTTCCTATTTGAAAAATTGCACCCATATAGTTTACATCTCTAGCTAGTAGTCAAGGTCCTGGATTGCCTTCCAGTGCAGTTCTGGTGACAAAGACTCCTGGTTTTCATGGGAAGCTTTCGCAGCTGCATGTTGCCTAAGGATTCCACTTCCTGGGGACTCACCAGAGTTTCACAGTGAAGGAAGCTCCAGAGCTGTAACCTGGTCTGCAGATCATGGACATGGGCAGGTCCTGTCCTCTTTGTACTGCCCATGTCACCAAACCTCCATGTTCTCCAATGCACGTTGACTCTGCTGTCACCAACACATCACCAGATCTCCTACTCCTGAATAATCCTGAGTAAGCAGTTTCTCAAGAGGCTGCTATGGCTTCTGCCCCAACCCAGTGTCACTGCTGGTCCACTTTCCTGGGGAAGTGGAAGTGCATATCTACTTAATTATTCTTCTATCCCTCCTGGACTAACAGAGACATCAGTTGATGCAGACTTAGATGACTCATCTTCAGGTGGGCTCAAGAGGCTTCTTGGCTGATGGTACTTGCCCATCCAGGGGCACAATGCCCACAGAGGATTCTGGGTAAACTATTCCTGCCAGGTTCCTTGTCTCTGTGGAGCTGGCATGAGGCCTGGACTATTAGGGGTTCTGTTTGGTCTCCATGGAAACTCAGAAATACACAGAAGTACACAGCTTAAACTGTGAACCCATCCAGAGATTTTCACTCTTCTCTTGCTGGATGCATCTGTGTTTCCCCTGAGATTCATTACCATCAGTGGTAATAAGGCTCAGACTCTTTCTAGGTCTCTTACCTGATACTTGAACTTTGGAACTGAAAGTTTACTGTTTTTTTTTTTTTTTCAATGTTGAGTACATTTATTCTTTTTTTTTAATAGATATTTTTATTTTTAAAAAGATACTTAGATTACATAAATGTTACACAAAAAATATAGGAATTCCCATATGGCCCACTCCCCACACCTCCCACACCCTCTCACATAAACAACATCCTGCATTAATGTGGCACATTCATTGCAACTGATAAATGCTTCCTGGGGGCATTGCCATTGAGCATGGGCCATATTTCACATTGTAGTTTACACTCTCTCCCACACAATTATGCAGGCTATGAGAAGATATATAATGGCATATATCTGTCATTGCAATGCCATTCAGGATGATACCCAAGTCCCAAAAAAGCCCCCGCATCACACCTGTCTTTCCCTCCCCCTGCCCCCAGAGCCTCCAGTGGCCACTGCCTCCACATCAGTGTTGTAATTTCTTCCATTGCTAGAATCACAATATGTCTATAGTAGAATACCAGTAAGTCCACTCTAGTCCATAGTCCTTTCCCCAATCCTGAGGATTCTGGAATGGTGATGTCCACTCCACCTCTAATTGAGAGGGGCCTTCGATCCCATACAGTCAATGAATGGGACTCTCTTGCTTGCAGTTTTAAGCTCTCTTGTTTCCTTGGTATGGTGGCTGTCAATCCTCACCTCCTTGTTAGTTGTCCTGGGTGAGTCCAATGAACTGGAGATTAGGTATTTCAACTCTGCTGAGGCTCAAGGCCCAGCTGGCACATGGACACCCCAAAGATTCCAGTCTCCTGGACGTATACCTACCTACTCCAGCACCAAGGATAGGTTTAAATAGAAGGGACGGATGACCCATGTATAGAGAAGCCATAACTGAATCCAAGTCTGTCACTCTCAGGAGCACAAACTCCAAAGTAGGGCCCACTGGCAAGGCACCAAACCGGAGCTATCTGCCCTGACCATAGGACCTGCAAAAAAGGCTGTTGGACTTTTTATTGGGATTGCATTGAATCTGTAAACCAGTTTGAGTAGAATTGATATTTTAATGATATTTTGTGTTCTAATCCATGAACATGGAATGTCCTTCCATTTATTTAATCTTCTTTGGTTTCTTTTTAGCAATGTTTTGTAGTTTTCTGAGTACAGGTCCTTTAAATCCTTGGTAAGTTTATTCCTAAATATTTGATTGTTTTAGTTGCTATTATAGATGGATTTTTTTCCTGATTTCCTCCTCAGATTGCACATCAGTAGTGTATAGAAATGCTATTGATTTTTGCATATTAATCTTGTATCTGGTCATTAATTCTAGTAGCTTTTTGGAGGATTTTTCAGGATTTTCTAGATATAGAATCCATGTCATCAGCAAACAGTGAAAGTTTTACTTCTTCCTTTCCTGTTTGGGTGCCTTTTATCTCTTTTTATAACCTAATTGCTTTAGCTAGAACTTCTAGCACAATATTGAATAATAATGGTGACAGTGGGCATCCTTGTCTTATTCCTTATCTCAGTGGGGAAGCCTTCAGTCTTTCACCATTGAGTACAATGCTAGTTGTAGGTTTTTCATATATGTACTTTACCATATTGAGAAAGCTTCCTTCTATTCCTATCTTTTGGAGTGTTTTTTTTTTTTATCAAGAAAGGGTGCTATATTTTGTCAGATGTCTTTTCTGCATCAATCAAGAAGATCATGTGATTTTTCTTCTTCAATTTTTCAATGGGGTTTATTACACTAATTGATTTTCTTGTGTTGAAACACCCTTGCATACCTGGGATAAAACCCACTTGATCATAGTGTATAATTCTTTTATGTGCTTTTGGATTCTGTTTGCAAGTATTTTGTTGAGGCTTTTTGCATCTATATTCATTAAGGATATTGATCTGTAATTTTCTTTTTTCATAGTATCTTTATCTGATTTTGGTATTAGGGTGATGTTGGCTTCATGGATTGAATTTGGTAGCATTCTTTCCTGTTCAGTTTTTTTGGAAGAGCTTGAATAAGATTGGTATTAGGTCATCTTTGTATGATTGGTAGAATTCACCAGTGAAGCCACCTGGTCCGGGGCTTTTTATCTTTGGGAGATTTTTGATGACTGTTTCAGTCTCTTGTGATTGGTTTGTTGAGGTCTTCTATTTCTTCTAGGGTCAGTGTAGGTGGTACATATGTTTCTAGGAATTTGTCCTTCTCATTTACATTTTCTAATTTTTTTTTGGCATACAGTTGTTCATAGTATCCTCTTATGATCTTTTTTATTTCTATGGGGTCAGTGGTAATGTTCCCCTTCTCATTTCTGATTTTATTTGTGTCATCTCTCTTTTTTTCTTTGTCAGTTTAGCTAAGGGTTTGTCAATTTTGTTAATCTTCTCAAAGAACCAACTTTTGGTTTTGTTGATTCTCTCTATTGTTTTTTTTAATTCTCAATTTCATTTATTTCTGCTCTGATCTTTACTATTTCTTTCCTTTGGCTTGGTTTGGGATTAGTTTGCTGTTCTTTTTCTAGCTCTTCCAGGTGTGCAGTTAGAGCTTCAATTTTAGCCTTTTTTTCTTTTTTAATGTAAGCATTGAGGGCAATACATTTCCCTCTCAGCACTGCCTTTGTGGCGTCTCATAGGTTTTGATATGTTGTGTTCTCATCTTCATTCATCTCAAGATATTTGCTGATTTCTCTTGCAATTTCTTCTTTGACTCACTGGTTATTTAAGAGTATGTTGTTTAATTTATGAATTTTCCCTTTTTCTGTCCATTATTGATTTCCAGCTTCATTCTGTTACAATCAGAGAAAGTGTTCTGTATAATTTCAATCTTTTTTAATTTATTGAGACTTGTCTTATGACCCAACATATGGTCTATCTTGGAGAAGGATCCATGAGCACTTGAAAATAATGTATATCCTGATGTTTTGGGATGCAATACTTTATAGATGTCTGTTAGTTCTAGTTAATTTATCATATTATTCAAGCGCTCTGTTTCTTTATTTATCCTCTGTCCAGATGGTCTATCCATTACTGAGAATATTGAAGTCTCCAACTATTATTGTAAGACATCTATTTCTCCCTTCAGCTTTGCCAGTATGTGCCTCATGTATCTTGGGGCATTGAGGTGAGGTGTATAAATATTTAATATAGTTATTTCTTCTTGTTGAATTGCCTCTTTTATTAATATATATTGACCTTCTTCATCCTTTATAAAACTTTTGCATTTAAAATCTATTTTGTCCAATATTAGTATCGCTACTCCAGCTCTTTTTTGGTTATGATTTTTGTGGAATATCTTTTTCCAACCTTTCATATTTAACCTGGTTGGGTCCTTATGTCTCAGGTGAGTCTCTTGTAGACAACACATCCATTATATCAGTCTTTGTCTTTTGATTGGGGAGTTCAAGTCATTAACATTCAATTTTATTACTGTAAAGGCATTACTTATTTCATCCATTTTGACCTTTGGCTTTCTGTTTCATATAGTACTATTATTTATCTTTTTACCCTTTAATTTACCCTTTTTAATAATCTTCATTTCTATACTCTTCTCCAAGTCTCTCACCTTTGTTTTTTCCTTTCAGGCTGCAGCACTCCCTTTAGTATCTCTTGTAGATATGGTCTTTTGGTAACATATTCTATCAGTTTTTGTATGTGAAGACTTTGAACTCCCCTTCATTTTTGAAGGACAGTGTTTCCAGATACAGAATTCTTGGCTGGCATTTTTTCTCTATCAGTACCTTAAGTACATCATACCACTTTCTTCTCTCCTCCATGGTTTCTGGTGAGAGTTTGGTACTTAATCTTATCAAGTTTCCCTTGTATGTGATGCTTTGCTTTTCTCTTGCTAGTTTCAGACTCCTCTCTTTATCACTGATATTTGTCATTCTGAATAGTAGGAGTCTCTGGGGTAGGTCTATTCAGATTTATTCTATTTGAGGTGCATTGTCTTTCTTTGATTTTGGTATTTATGTGCTTCATAAGGGTTGGGAAGTTTTCAGTCATTATTTCCTCAAATATTCTTTCTGCCCTTTTCCCATTTTCTTCTCTTTCTGGGACACCAAAAATGCATATGTTTTTGCATTTTACATTGTCATTCAATTCCCTGGGACTCTGTTCCATTTTTTTTCCATCCTCTTCTCTTTCTGTTCTCCTGTCTTTTCCAGTTCAGATGTTCTGTCTTCGAAATCACTAATTCTGTCTTTGAGTGATTCAAATCTGCTCTTATGTGCCTCTAATGTATTTTTAATCTCCTCCATTGTGTCTTTCATTCCCATAAGGTCTGTTATTTTTCTTTTCAAACTTTCAAATTGTTCTTTCTGCCCACCCAGTGTCTTCTTAATATCCTTTATCTCTTTAATCATATTTTCTTTCAATTCTTTAAATTGATTTAGGAGAGTTGTGTGATTATCATTGATTAATTGTCTTAAATCCTGTGTCTCTTCTGAATATTTGATTTGTTCTTTTGGCTGGGCCATTTCTTCCTGTTTCCTAGTATGGTTTATAATTTTTTGCTGATATCTAGGTATCTGTATATGTTGGTGAATTTACTCTGATGTCCAGTTTCTCTCTCTTGCCTATTGTTATTATTTTTTTCTCTTCTTTGATATTTGGTTCAACTTATCCCAAGTCTTTAAAATTGCCCAGCTTAAGTTGTCAAAATTGTGCCAGGAACTCATTCATGAGGTGCAGATTTTCTCCCAGGTCTGGGTATAGAAAGCCCTAAATGTACCTACTCTCCAGTTCATTGGACTCACCGAGGAGAACTAACAAGGAAGTGAGGATTGACAACTACCATGCCAAGGAAATGAGAAAGCCTACAACTGCAAGTAAGAGAGTCCCATCCATCAACTGTATGGGATCAAAGCCCCCTCTCAATTAGAGGTGAAGTGGACATCACCATCCCAGAATCCTCAGGATGTAGGAATGAACTATGGACTAGAGTAGACTTATTGGTATTCTACAATAGACTTGTGATTCTAGCAATGGAAGAAATTACAGCATTGATGTGGAGGCAGTGGCCACTGGAGGCTCTGGGGGCAGGGGGAAGGAAAGACTTGGCAATCATCCCGAATGGCATTGCAATGACAGATATATGCCATTATATATCTTCTCATAGCCTGCATAATTGTGTGGGAGAGAGTGTAAACTACAATGTGAACTATGATCCATGCTCAATGGCAATACCTCAGGATGTGTTTATCAGTTGTAATGAATGTGCCACACTAATGAAGGATGTTGTTTATGTGGGAGGGTGTGGGAGGTGTGGGGAGTGGGGCATATGGAATCCCTATATTTTTTGTGTAACATTTGTGTAATCTAAGTATTTAAAAAAAAATAAAAAAACATACAGAAAACTACACAACACTGTTAGAGGAAATCAAAGAAGACTTAAATAAATGGAAAAATATTCTGTGTTCATGGATAGGAAGACTAAACATCATTAAGATGTCTATCCTACCCAAACTAATCTACAGATTTGATGCAATCCCAATAAAAACCAACACAGCATTTTTTTAATGAATTGGAAAAACTAACTACAAAGGGTAAGAGGCTCCAAATCACAAAAGGCGTATTGAAAAAGAAAAATGAAATTGGAGGTATCACACTACCTGACTTTAAAACATACTGCAAAGCTACAGTGGTCAAAACTGCATGGTATTGGCACAAGGATAGACATACCCACCAATGGAACCAAATTGAGAGTTCTGATATAGATCCTCGCATATACAGTCATCTGATATTTGACAAGGCCACCAGGCCCACTCAAGTGGGAGAGAATGGCCTCTTCAACAAATGGTGCTTGGAGAACTGGATATCCATATCCAAAAGAATGAGAGAGAAACATCAGCTCACACCTTATACAAAAATTAACTCAAGATGGATCAAAGATCTAAATATAAGAACCAAGACCATAAAGACCTTGGAAGGTAATGTAGGGAAGCATCCACAGGACCTTGTAATAGGAAATGGTTTCATGAACTTCACACCCAAAGTATGAGCAGCAAAAGAAAAATAGATAAATGGGGTCATCTCAAAATTAAAAACTTTTGCACCTCAAAGGATGTTATCATTAAAATAAAAAGACAGCCTACCTAATGGGAGAAAATATTTGGGAACCATACATCTGATAGGAGCCTAATATCCTGCATATATAGAGAAATCCTATACCTCAAAAATAAAAAATGGGCAAGCAACCTGAAAAGACACTTATCTGAGAAAGAAGTACAAATGGCTAAAAAGCACATGAAAAAATGCTCGACATCTCTAGCTATTAGAGAAATGCAAATCAAAACTACAATGAGATACCATCTTACAACCATTAGAATGGCGGCTATTAAAAAAACAGCGAACAAGCCACATCCGGCGCCGCGCTAGTCGGGGCTGTGGCGGGCAGGTGGGTGGTTGGCGGGGCGTGCCATGCGGATGCGGACGCTGGGCCAGCAACTGTGGCAAGCTGTGCGCAGACTGTAGCTGTTTCAGCTTGTTATGATGCCGTCTTGTACCATTCTGGCTACTGGAATCCCCAGTAGTAAAGTGAAATACTCAAGGCTCTCCAGCACAGAAGATGGCTACATTGACCTTCAGTTTAAGAAGAGCCCTCCTAAGATTCCTTATAAGGCTATTGCACTCGCCACTGTGCTGTTTTTGATTGGTGTCTTTCTCATCATCATAGGCTCCCTCCTGCTAGCGGGCTACATCACCAAGGGGTTCCCAGGATCGGTTCCCGGTGCCACCTAAAAAGAAGACAAGGAGACACAGAAGACCACACAGCAAATGGACACCGAGAGCAAACAACAAGGGGGGAAGGGAGAGAAATAAATAATGTTTTTAAAAAAATAAAAATAAAAGGTGAAAAAGAAAGTGAGCTCTCCTTCAAAACAAAACAAAACAAAACAAAACAAAATAAAACAAAACAAAACAACGAACTATAAGTGTTGGAGAGGATGTGGAGGGATGGGAACCCTCATCCACTGCTGGTGGGAATGTAGAATGGTCTAGCCATTTTGGAGGACAGTTTGGTGGTTCCTCAAAAACTAACTATAGAACTTGCATATCATCCATCAATTCCACTGCTGGGTATATACCCAGAAGAACTGAAAGCAAAGACACAAACATATATATGCACACCAATGTTCATAGAGGCATTATTCACTATTGCCAAAAGTTGGAATCAACCCAGGTGTCCATCAACAGATGAATGGATAAACAAAATGTGGTACATACATACAATAGAATATTACTCAGCTGTAAGAAGGAATAAAGTGCTAACACATGGGATAACGTGGATGAATCTTGAGGACCTTATGTTGAATAAAGCAAGCCAGGCATTGAAGGATGAACAGTACATGACCTCACTGATATGAATTAAGAAAATTGAGCAGACTGAGAGCTATTGTCTGGAAGATAGGTCTACAAGAAATAGAAAGGGAGAAGAAGGTTGTGAGCCAACACCCGTATGGATGTAATCTATGGTAAGGTGAAAGTGTGTAGTCACGTATTGAAGGGATATGATAGGAGGGTAGTGATATTGTTGGGATGGGTGGTTCAGGTTTGACAAGTGGGTAGGTTGGGAAGGGTGGGTTGGAAGGTCCAGGGTACTGAGGGGAGAGTTGGGAGAGGGACAGGTGAACACTGGGGATTTGCAGGTATGTGGTTGAAAGTACAATGTTGAGAATTCTCTCTTAATTTCTGTTTTTCTATGATTATTTTGAACTCTCCATCATTTTTTAATGCCAGCTTTGTTGGGTAGAGAATTCTTGGCTGGAAGTTTTTTTTTTCTTTTAGTACCTTAGCTGGGCCCGGCTAGATAGCTCAGTGGATAAAGAGCTCGCTGGGAAACCACATGGGAGGCCCTGGGTTCGGTTCCCGGGGACCTCTCCTAGCGGGCAGACCGCCTTGAGAATGGCAAGCCGCCATGGGCGGGCCGGAGCCGCCGTGGGCAGGGCAAAAAGCTGCCACGGACAGGCAAAAGCCGCCACGGGCAGGGC
>PVKH010038496.1:0-11316 GCA_004027955.1 Chaetophractus vellerosus | reverse complement strand
GGAGGCTGTATACCACAGTTGTTATACATTTCCCAGCATACCACTGTTGGAAAAACTAAAAATTAAGATGTCAATTTTCACTAAATTGATTTATAGACTTAACACAGTTCCAATCAAACACTGAAGTTTTAATTTTTGTAGAAATCAATGAGCTGATTCTAAAATTTATTTTGGAAAGCAAGAAAAACAGAATAACCAAAGCAAAGTTGAACAAAGTTAAAGAATTCACACACTTCCTGATCACATGGTTTACTAAAAACTATGGTAATCAAGACAATGTGGTATTGGAGAAAGCATAAACACATAAATCAATAGATCAGAATAGAAAGCTCAGTAATATTACACATCTAGACGACCAACTTAGTTTTGATAAAGGTCAAAAAGGACAGCCTTTTCAACAAATGATGCTGTTATAATTGGGCATCCATGTGCAAAATGAAATAAATAAATAAGCTTTGGCTGATAGCTTGTGCCATGTAGGTCATAAGCCTAAATGGAAAACATCAAATTATACAACTTCTAGAAGATAAAATTGGAGAAAAATCTTTGTGATCTTGTGTTAGGGAACAATTTCTTACATAGTACAGTACATGCATTAGTCAGCCAGAGGGGTGCTGATGCAAAATACCAGAAATCTGTTGGCTTTTATAAAGTGTATTGATTTGGGGTAGAAGCTTACAGTTACCAGGCCATAAAGTGTAAGTTTCTTCCCTCACCAAAGCCTGTTGCCACGTGTTAAAGCAAGACGGGTGCTGACATTTGCTGGGGTTCAGGCTCTTGGGTTCCTCTCTTCCTGGGGCTCCGTTTCTCTCCGGGCTCAGCACCTCTGTTTTCTCCACAAGGCCAGCTGTAGACTCTCAGGCAAATGGCTCTGTTTCTCTCCCTGGGGCTTCGGCCATGTCTAAGAGCCGTCTCTATTCCTCTGTGTTCTTCTCCTGTGTGTTCACTTCCTGGGATCCAGCTCAAAACTCAGCATCAGAACTCCAACATCAAAACTCCAACTAACTCCTCTGCTCTGTCTTGTAGTTTTACCTGTAAGTCTCCACTCACCAATGGGGTGGGGACTCAACATCCTACTGACATGGCCCAATTATAGCCCTAATCATAATTTAATCATGCCCAGGTACAGACCAGTTTACAAACATAATCCAATACCTATTTTTGGAATTCATAAACCATATCAAACTGCTACAGTACATATGAAGCATCAATGATAAAAGAGAAATATATTTATAAATTGGATGTAATCAAAATTAAAAATACTTTCTGTTCTAAAGTCAATGCTAAGAAATTAAAAAGACAAGCCATAGCCTGAGAAAAATATCAGCAAAACACATGTCTGATAAAGGCTTTGTTTCCAGAATAAAGAAATCTCAAAACTCCATAATAAAAAAACAGCAACCCTAATTTAAAAACAGGAAAATGATTTAAACAGACACCCCATCAAAAATATATATGGGTAGCACATATCCACATGAAAAGTTGTTCAACATCATTAGTCATTAGGGAAATGTAAATTAAAACCATAATGAGATATGATATCACTACACATACCTTAACATGGCTAAAAGAAAAATAAACTGTCAATTCCTACTGCTGACAAGGGATGAAGAGCAACTGGAACTCATGGTGTTTTTGGAAAACAGTTGACCAATTCCTTATAAAGTTAAGCATGCATTTACCCACTAGCCTTATGATTCAGCCATCCCATTCCTACATATTTACTCAATATAAAATGAACATGTCTCCACAAAAACCTGAACTCCAGTGTTTATTTCTAATTGTCCAGACTGAAAACTATTCAAGTATCCATCAGCTCGTGAATGGATTAACAAACTTTGGCACATCCATATAATGGAATACTGCTCAGCAATAAAAAGGAACAAACCACAGATGCATGCAATGACTTGGATGAACATCAAATGCATTATTCTAACTGAATTAAGCCAGACTCTGATGCATGTATGAATATATGGATGCTTTTACATAACAATTTGGAAAATGCAAAAATATAGGAAGAAAAACTAGATTAGCAGTTCCCGAAGCTAGGGGTAGAGCTGGGGGTTAGGAGATTGACCACAAAATTGCACAAGAGAAATTTTGAGAATTATGTTAACTAATCTATATCCTAATCATGCTGATGGTTACAGATTGTATATTTTTGTCAAAATTCATAGAAATGTATATCTAAAAAGAATTAATTTTACTCAACAGAAGTTGTACCTCAATAACCCTAACGAAAAAGAAATACCTAAAATATATTGAAATTTTTAAAAAATCAAACCCATAAATGTCTCAGGCAGTTGACATTAACTGGTCTCTGTCATTTGACACCTCAGTGCTGGCCCAGAAGGCTATGCTTGGGTCCAAAACATGGGCTTCCATTCAGTAAGATTGATCTACTTACTGCTGCTCCTAAATATCCAAACTGCCAGAAAAAGAGAAGAACATGAGTCATCCTTAGAGAGGCATTTGACAATAAATCGACAAGTGCAGCAACACTGAAAACTGGAAACAAAGCAGATCTTTGTGCTGCATAATTATTCATACTATTTCTAAAGCATTTAACAATGCTCTTTCATTGGACCCTCATAAAAATCATGAGCACATAAGTATGTCGCACAAGTATTTCTATTTAGAAGAAAGGAAGATTAAAGTATAAAGGGCTTAAATGATTTATTCTGTTCCATAGAAATCCAGTAACAAAACTGAGACCTATACTTCTGTCTTCTTAATGCCCAATCAAGAATTAATTTTCACATTAACATGTTCTCCCTTTAGACACAGTAGAACCCATCCAAGGAAAATACTGTGGCAGTTAAAGTTATTTTATGAATCCTGAAAAGAAAAAAGATTATGCTTGTGAGCTAATCCATTCCTTTGGGTGTGAGACCCTTTCAGTTGGGCTATATCAGTGAGGCATGACTTGGGTTCAGTTTCTGCCCTCTTGCTGGGTCTGATAAAAAATGGAGATACAGGAAAAGAAAGCCACCATATTTGATCCTGCTATGTGAAAGAAAGGTCTTCAGTTTCACCCAAAGTTGAGCTGAAAGGGGAAAAGCCCCCAAAATGTTCAAAAAGCTGAGGTCCAGGGAGAGATGAGCCATATGCTTGATAGCTTGCAGCTTAACTCAGGAAGAAAGCAGCACAGCCAAGGGGGAGAGAAGAGGCCTTGCACGAGATAAGCCCTATGCCTAGTTGCCCACAGCTGAGCTCCAAGAGACGACAGTAGATTCTGGAGGGGAAGGTAGAGATTGGCAACTATCTTGCTTCACCACGTGGCAGCTGACTTTGGTGAGAAAGCACATCTTAGGGTGCCTTGAGTTAGACTCTTCATGGCTTTGGAACTATAAGTTTTTGCCCCAAGTAGCACCCCATTATGAAAGCCAACTCATTTCTGGTACTTTGAATTGACAGTGCTTTGGCAAACCAAAACAAATATCTTCTGAAAGTAGCTGTCAAATTCACCCTGCTGAGCAGTCTAGGATATTTTCTAAGTATCCAGAGTTCTGCAAACAGTATTAAAACTTTGGGGGGGGATACAATGCAAAAAGTAATAAACATCTAATGAAATCCAATTGTCATCTGTAAGAATGATTAAACTTGACCAATCAATCCTCATGTCCTGGCTCCAAATGAGTGTGCATTTTATCTGATCTTTTCTCTACACCCATACAGTAACATGGATGACATTGATCTAATACCACATACCAAACGAGCTTTGTGTAAAGAATTCTTAAATACGCCTGGTTAAAATAGGTAATATATATTTTTTACAATTCAATTTTACTAAAACATATTAATAAAGCATACAATTTATCCAAAGTGTACAATCAATGGTATTTGGTATAATCACATAGTAGTACATTCATCACTTCAATCATTTTTAAAGCATTTTCATTATTTCAATAATAAATACAAAACAGACAAGAAAATTCCTCACCTATCAATATTTTTAAATAAATACAGTCAAAACCCCATTTACTGTGGATGAGTTAGAAAAGTAACTACCCTGATTCCCCTATTTATGATCTTCTGGTACCCAATACTTTAGCATTTATAACTTTCTATAATCACAGATTTTTGTGAAATTATCATTTTAATATCTGCATTGCCAATAGACTAAAGCTAATTGACTAAAGAGATCATGTCTTTTATTCACCATTGTGATCAATTTCCTCTAGTACAGACTTCATATGACTTGTATTCAATAAATATTGGTTGAATAAACCAATGATTAAATGAATAAAATTCTATTTCAATGAGAAAATTTATTATACTAAATTTGGGTTTTAATTCCGTTAAGAGGAATTCCTCAATCTTTTTTAAACTTTATCATTTGTAGTTTCTCTCTTAAAGCTGTTCTTTGAATAAATCCATGTGCTATTACAGTACTATCTATAAGGTTTTCTAGTCAAAAAAGGAGGCTGCAGGACACAGGAAGTGGTATCTTTAGGAAATTGCTCTGGGACACAGTTAAATTCAACATTATTTTTGGGTACCCTATGTGAAAGGCTCTTTGCAAGCTTGGAAGTTAATCAAGAGGTTTCCTCCATGTGTACATCACAGTTGTATCTGAGAGTCAAGAGGGAAGTAAACATTTACAATGCTAAGATGAGAGAGACCGAAATAGTTACCATAGCAAAGGTCAAACAAATATTTATGGGAGCATTACACAGTTGTGGTCAATTCTGACCTGAAGCATTAATGAAGAGAAAATACCTAATGGAGCTGACATTTGAAATAGACTTGAAGACCTTTCAACTGGAGAAAACAAGGTTTGAATTTTGTTTTGTAAACTCAAAACTCAAGTGACCCCTCCAGAAACATGGTAAACTGTAAGAAAATTGAATTACAACTTTCTGTAGTAGTGTTCATGTCATAAATGTCTTTGTAAATTTTGTTTAACTGACTTTGAAGTCCAGTAGGAAAATATCTATTGCTCTACATGGTAGCATCTAGCCTGTTTATTACAAAAATAATGTTGCATGAGATGAAATGGTTTCTTAGGTGGAATATGTATTTTCTGTTAAATATTTTTTCAATACTTGACCTTGTAATGGCATAATATATATATATATATTGTGCTACATCATCCTGCTTGGATTAGTCATAAATTTCCCTTTGAGGTATCATCTCAGTTAGCCCTGAGGGTAATGGCAGCTAGCAAGGCCTGTACCTCCATAGAGCTGGATGATAAGAGCCGCCCTTAGTGGATCATTTCTAAAAGGGATCCCCCACACCCCCAAGTTAGGGCCTTGCTCAGCCTTATCAGCAGTACTTATACTATCATCAATCAGGAGGCTGTGAATGTGGACAGGGTGAAGCTATGGGCAAGACAAGAAGTAGATTCACATAGCTACAGACCCTGACTTATCACACTCATTCTCCTGCATATCAGAGGTCTGGTCCCCTGCCCTCCTGGGGGTTATGACTATTGGAACAATTCTCATTAAACAGCTACCCTGAGTGGTGGTACTTTTGTTCTTACTTTCTCCACTATAGGTATTGTTGCTTTAACCATTGCCTTGGAGTAAGATAAAATGTATGGCTCCCTTGGTGGGCCATGCCAAATGGGACCCCCATGGAACTGTCCATGAAAATCAAGGTGATAAATGCTGTAATATTGCATAAAACAAGGTACTATGGGGCTCTGGCTTATAATCCAGGATCTCCTAAAAGAGGTAATCATCCATTTTACCTACCAACCAGCTCCCCTATTGATGGACCTATTCAGCCAGTTCTTAAAATCTCTAATGCAGGGCAATTAACTATCAATTATACCAAACTTAATGTATAAGTCCTGCCAATCAAAGCTCCTATTCCTAACATCTAATTAATAAAAAAATATGCACAGCATCACGGGCAATTGCTTTGCTGTAACTGGAACAAAATGTTTTACTTAGCGCTTACCTTAAAAAAAATTCCTACCTGCTTCCACCAGGACCTTTACAAATGGTATTTAATAGGATGGTATATGGGAAAAAATACAACTAATACAAACTATGGACTATATTCAATAGTAATATTGTAATATTCTCTCTTCAATTGTAACAAAGGCACCATTCCATTGCTAAGTGTGAATAATAGGAGGTAATAAGGGATATGGGATTTTTTTTTTTGAGCCATGAGAATATTCTCAAATTGATTATGGTGATGAATGGACAATTCTGTGATTATACCAATAACCATTAATTGTACATTTTGAATGGATTGTATGGTGTGCAAATAAAGCCATTTAAGAAAAAAAAACATAGTCATGAAATACAAGGAAAGGCTGAAAAACTGTCAAATCAGAGGTGACAAAAAAACATGGTGATTAAAAGGAATGTGGGATACTGGATTGGATCCTGGAGTAGAAAAGAATATTAATGGGAAGACTGGTAAAATCTGAATAAAATTTTTACTTCAGTTGATATAATGCACCAGTTTTGGTTTCTCAGTTTTGACAAGTGGACCTGGTAAAGTAAGATAATATTAGGGGAAACTGGTGGGAAGATGGTGTCGTACTAACAGGCAGAGCGGAATGCTCTCACAAAAACAATGGAGAAAGAGTGAAAAGCTGTCGAGGGACCAGCTTTGGGGGTCAGCAGTCTAGGATAGTAGTAGACAATTCCCAGGAGGGTGAGGGAATGAGAGATGAAGAAGCGGAAACAACAAATGTGAGTTACTAAGACCCTGTGGCAGCTGGGAAGGACTTCCCTCCCCCACCTCTAAGATATTAAGCTGGGGTAAGACACCTGGCTCACTATAGCCTACTGAGAGGGAAACAGACACCTTCCTCCCTGTCAGCTGTTTCAAGGGAAAAGGGAGGGGAGCTCGGGGTGCTTTTCTACAGTGAATTCAGCCAGCAAAGCCCACTTTGATTCTACAATTGGGAGATTCAACACAGGAACACAGGAAGTCCCAGACTGAAACACCTCTATAGAAAGGTGTGCTGATGAGCACTGCCTGTTGGCTGGTCTGGAAATTGCATAGGCAAAAACTTCTCTGCACTCTCTGTATCCAACTCCTGTAAGAAAATCTATGCTCCATTAGTGAGTCCCTGGCCTGATTCTGAAAACTTAACCCAGGCAATTTTAAGGACTTAGAACCAGTTGAACCCAATATCAAAGAAGTGCTGTGGAAAAAAAAAATAGACAAGAGAGAGAAATTGGCCATCAGAGTAAATTCACCAACCTATTCAGATGCCTAGACATCAGCAAAAGTTTACAAGCAATACCAGGAAACAGGAAGAGATGGTCCAGACAAAAGAACAAACCAAATATCCTCAAGAGATACAGGATTTAAGACAATGAATCAGTGATATTCACACAACTCTCTTAAATCACTTCAAAGAATCTAAAGAAAATATGACTAAAGGAGTAAAGGATATTAAGAAAACACTGGGTAAGCTGAAAGAACAATTTGAAAGCCTGCAAAGAAAAGTAACAGAACTTATGGGAATGAAAGACACTATAAATGAGATTAAAAATACATTAGAGGCACATAAGAGCAGATTTGAATTGCTCAAAGACAGAATTAGTGATTTTGAAGACGGAACATCTGAACTGGAAATGACAGGAGAACAGAAATAGAAGAGAATGGGAAAAAATGGAAGAGTGTCTCAAGGAATTGAATGACAATGCAAAACAACAAACATTTGCCTTATCAGTGTCACAGAAAAGAAGAGAATGGAAAAGGGGCAGAAAGAATATTTGAGGAAATAATGACCAAAAACTTTCCAACCTTTATGAAAGACATAAATATCAGTATCCCAAAAGGACAACACACCCCAAACAGTATAAATCCGAATAGACCTGCCTCCAAGACAACTACTATTCAGATTACAAATATCAGGGATAAAGAGAGGATTCTCAAAGCAGAAAAAAAAAAAAAAAGCAAAGTCTCACATACAAGAGAAACACGATAAGATTTTCTCATCAGAAACCATGGAAATGAGATGTAAGATGTATTTTAAGGTACCGAAAGAGAAAAATTGCCAGCCAAAAATTCTGTATCCGGTAAAACTGTCCTTCAAAAATGAGAGTAAGTTCAAAGTCTTCACAGACAAACAAAAACTGACAGAATATGTTACCAGAATATCAGAATTATAAGACATACTAAAGTGGGTGCTATAGCCTGAAAGGAAAAAACAAGGGCAAGAGATTTGGAGAAGATTTTAGAAATTGAGATTATTAGGAAAGGTAAACTAAAGGATAAGAAGACAGACAATAGAAAGATATGACAGCACAGAGATGAAGGACAAAATGGATGAAGTAAGTAATGCCTTTACAGTAATAACATTGAATGTTAATGGCTTGAATTCCCCAATCAAAAGACATAAACTGATAGAATGGATTTTTTAAAATGAGCATTCTATATGTTGTCTGCAAGAGAGCTACCTCAGACAAGAACACAACCAGGTTAAAAGTGAAAGGTTTAAAAAATGAATTCCATACAAATAGTAACCGATAAAAGAGTTGTAGTAGTGATACTAATATCAGACAAAATAGATTTCAAATGCAAAATTGTTATAAGGGATGAAGAAAGACATTATATATTAATAAAAGGGGCAATTCACCAAAAAGAAATAACTATACTAAATATTCTGCACATAACCTGAATGCTCCAAGATACATGAGGCACACAATGGGAAGACTAAAGAAGAAATAATATCTCTACAATAATAGTTGGAGACTTCAATACAGTATTGGATAGAACATCTGGACAGAAGATAAATAAAGAAACAGAGAACCTAACAGACATCTACAGAACACGGCACCCCAAAACAGCAGGATATATTTTCTTTTCAAGCACTCATGGATCCTTCTCCAAGATAGACCATATGTTGTATCACAAGACAAGTCTCAATAAATTTAAAAAGATTGAAATTATATAAAATACTTTCTCTGATCATAATGGAATGAAGATGGAAAACAATAATGGATGGAAAAAGGGAAAATTCATAAAAATAATGAGAATAAAAACACACCGTTAAATAATCAGGTGGTCAAAGCAGAAATTGCAAGAGAATTCAGTAAATATCTTGAGACAAATGAAAATGAAAACAGAGCATATCAAAACCAACGGGACACTGCCAAGGCAGTGCTGAGAGGAAAATTTATACCCCTCAAAGCTTACATTAAAAAAGGAGAAAGAACCAAAATTGAAGATCTAACTGCACACCTGGAGGAGCTAGAAAAAGAACAGCAAACTAATCCCAAGCCAAGCTGAAGGAAAGAAACAGTAAAGATCAGAACAGAAATAAATGAAATTAAGAACAAAAAAGCAATAGAATCAACAAAACCAAAATCTGGTTCTTTGAAAAGATCAACAGATTCGACAAACACTTAGCTATACTGACAAAGAGAAAGAGAGAGAAAATGCAAATAAATAAAATCAGAAATAAGTAAGGGTGGGGGGGGGCATTACCACTGACCCTGCAGAAATAAAAGAAATAAGAGGATGCTATGAGCAACTGTATGCCAAAAAACTAGACAATGTAGAAGAGATGGACAGAATCCTAGAAACACACAAACCACCTACTCTGACCCTAGAAGAAATAGAAGACCCCAACAAACCAATAAATGAAGTGATTGACACAGTCATCAAAAACCTCCCAAAGATAAAAAGCCTAGGACCAGATGCCTTCACAGGTGAAATTTACCAGTCACTCAAAGACTAAAACCAATCTTCCTCAAGCTCTTCCAAAAAAATTGAGCGGGAAAGAACACTACCAAACACATTCTAGGAAGCCAACATCACCCTAAGACCAAAATCAGATAAAGATACTACAAAAAAAATCACAGACCAATATCTCTATTAAATATACATGCAAAAACCCTCAACAAAATACTTGCAAACAGAATCCAAAAGCACATTGCAAGAATTATACACCATGATCAAGTGGGTTTTATCCCAGATATGCAAGGGTGATTCAACACAAGAAAATCAATTAGTATAATAAACCACATTGATAAATTGGAGAAGAAAAATCAGATGACCCTCTCAATTGATACAGAAAAGGCATTTGACAAAATACAGCACACTTTCTTGATAAAAACACTCCAAAAGATTTTCTCAATATGGTAAAGTACATACATGAAAAACCTATACCTAGCATAGTACTCAACAGTGAAAGACTGAAAGCTTTCCCACTGAGATCATGAACAAGACAAGGATACCTACTGTAACCATCGTAATTCTATACTGTGTTAGAGATTCTAGATAGAGCAATTAGGCTAGATAAAGAAATAAAAGACACCCAAATAGAAAAGAAAGAAGTAAAACTTTTGATATTCGCTGATAATATAATCCTATATCTAGAATCTCCTGAAAAATCCACAACAAAGCTCCTAGAACTAATAGACGAATTCAGCAAAGTGACAGGATACAAGATTAATACACAAAAATAAATAGTGTTTCTATACTGCAATCTGAGGTGGAAATCAGAAAAAAAAATTCCATTTATAATAGCAACTAAAATAATCAAATATTTAGGAATAAACTTATCTAAGGACATAAGGACTGGTATTTAGAAAACTACAAAACATGGCTAAAAGAAACTGAAGAAGACTTAAATAAATGGAAAGATGTTCCGCTTTCATGGACTGGAAGACTAAATATCATTAAGATGTCAATTCTACCCAAACTGATTTACAGATTCAAAGCAATCCCAATAAAAATCCCAAGAGCCTTTTTTTTTTTTTTGCAGAAATGGAAAGACCATTTATGAAATTCATTTGGAAGGGTAAGGGGCCCCATATAGCCAAAAATATCTTAAAAAAGAAGAACAAAGTTGAACTAGTCTCACTTTGAGACTTTGAAGCATATTGCCTAGCTACAGTGGTAAAAACAGCATGGTACTGGCATAAAGACAGACACATTGACCAATAGAACTGAATTGCAAACTCAGAAATAGACCCTCACGTCTGCAGTTAAATGATTTTTTGACAAGGCTGACAAGCCATCCTAGTTGGGCCAAAACAGTCTATTCAACAAATGGTACTGGGAGACCTGGATAGCCATATCCAAAATAAAGAAAGAAGACCATTATCTCACACCTCATACAAAAATTAACTCAAAATGGATCAAGGACCTAAATATAAAAGAAGCAACTACAAAACTCTTAGAAGAAAATGTAGGAAAATATCTTCAAGATCTTGTGGTAAATGGTAGCTTCTTAAATATTACACCCAAAGCAAGAGCAACGAAAGAAAACTAGATAAATGGGACCTCCTCAAAATTAAACACTTTTGCATCTCAAAGGATTTTGTCAAAAGAGTGAAAAGGCAGCCAACTCAATGGGAGAAAATATTTGGCAATCACATATCC